>CAUYON010192581.1:0-16273 GCA_963573935.1 Arctocebus calabarensis
AAAGAAAGAAAGAAAGAAAGAAAGAAAGAAAGAAAGAAAGAAAGAAAGAAAGAAAGAAAGAAAGAAAGAAAGAAAGAAAGAAAGAAAGAAAGAAAGAAAGAAAGAAAGAAAGAAAGAGAAAGAAGGAAAGAAAGAAAAATATCCATAAGGCACAAAAGGGGCAACTGTTTTCTCTCCATGGAGAGAGGTACTGTTTTCTCTCCATGGAGAGAGGTCTAAGAAGTGTCCTGGTCCATACACTTGAGGGACACCAGCTGAAGTGAGCAGAAAATGCCACTTAATATCTTTGAAAACATGCCTGGATCCCGGGACATTACAGGATGAAGTCACTACATGGTCATGGATGACATCTCAATGGGTGTTGCCCTTGGTTACTTTCTTCTAGCTTAGCCTTATTCGTTCTAAGCATGTGTAGGGGCTGTCTGGATTTCTAGTTGTGATTGTGGTGGTGGTTGTTTTTATTGTGGGCTCTCAAACTGTTACCAAAGAGTGGGATTTCTTTCTCCACTCTCAATTCCTTCTTCCTGAATTTTCTTTGTATCTGTGTCCAAGGGATATAACAATCCTTCCTTTCCTTTTCAAGTCATGGATTTGTAAGCAAATGGAAGACTGTGGTTTACAACTACTGCTGCCCTGGGATTTTGTAGACCAAGAACCCGAGTCCACACATGAGATAGTGATTTCACAGACCTGACAGGTAGGTCACACAATTCTTAGTTTCTACTTTCATGGTTTTTACTACTTTGTTTAGAACAGACTTGTTTGGCAAGGTAGGTGTGTCACTGAAGGTCCTCTCCTGATATCTGCTTAGGTACAGTGTCCATTAGTGAACTCCATAACTCCAGTTATTTATGATGATCATGGGAAATATCAGCCTATCTGGAAAGTTCCAATATTCATGAGCTCAGTGGCACGGGTGTCCAAACTTATGGCTTCTCTTGCCACATATTAAGTGGAAGAGTTATTTTGGGCCACACTTTCAATACACAAACACTAATGAAACCTGATTAGCAAAAGAGAGGTCTTTAAAATATGACAATGGAGTTTTAATAGGAATTGTATTAAAATTATATATTGCTTTGGGTAGTATGGACATTTTAACAATGTTGATTCTTCCCAGCCATGTTTTTCCATTCGTTAACATTTTCAGCTATTTCTTTTCATAAAGTTTCATAGTTCTCTTCATAAAGATCTTTCACATCCTTTGTTAGGTAAACTCCCAAGTATTTCATCTTCTTTGGTACTACTATGAAAAGGATAGAGTCCTTGAATGTTTTTTCTGCTTGACTATTATTGGTATATATAAAAGCTACAGATTTATGAGTGTTGATTTTATAGCCTGAGAAACTGCTATATTCCTTGAACACTTATAAAAGTTTTGTAGTAGAGTCCCTGGTGTTTTCCAGATATACAATCATGTCATCTGCGAAAAGTGAAAGTTTAAACTCTTCTGATCCTATGTGGATACCCTTGATCATCTTTTTTTCCCCAATTGCAATGGCTAAAACTTACATTACAATGTTGAAGAGCAATGGAGGCAATGGGCGACCTTACCTGTTTCCTAATCTAAGTGGAAATGATTTCAGTTTAACTCCATTCAAAACAATATTGGCTGTGGATTTGCTGTAGATGGCCTCTATTAGTTTAAGAAACGTCCCTTCTATACCAATTTTCTTAAGTGTTCTGATCATGAAGGGATGCTGGATATTGTCAAAAGCTTTTTCTACATCAATTGAGAGCATCACATGGTCTTTGGTTTTTAATTTGTTTATGTGCTGAATTACATTTATAGATTTACGTATATTGAACCAGCCTTGAGATCCTGGAATACAGTCCACTTGGTCATGGTATATAATTTGTTTGATGTGTTGCTGGAAGCTATTTGTTAGGATCTTATTGAATATTTTTGCATCAATATTAATTAGAGATATTGGTTTGTAGTTTCTTTTCTTGTTGGTTCTTTCCTGGTTTAGGGATCAAGGTGATATTCGCTTCATAGAATGTATTGGGTAGTATTCCATCTTCTTCTATATTTTGGAAAAGTTTGAATAATATAGGTATTAGTTCCTCTTTAAAGGTTTGGTAGAATTCTGACATGAAGCCATCTGGTCCCAGCTTTTCTTTTTAGGGAGATTTTGTATAGTTGATGCAGTTTCAGAACTTGATATCGGCCTGTTCAACATTTCCACTTCATTCTGGCTAAGACTTAGCCTTGGAAGGTGGCATGCTTCCAAGTATTGGTCAATCTCCTTCAGATTTTCATATTTCTGAGAGTAGAGTTTCTTGTAATATTCGTTAAAGGATTTTTTGAATTTCTGAGGGTTCTGCTGTTATTTTGGCTTTACCATTTCTGATTGATGAGATTAGAGATTTTACTCTTTTTTTCCTGATTAGGTTAACCAAAGGTATATCTATTTTATTGACCTTTTCAAAGAACCAACTTTTTGATTTATTGATCTGTCGTATAATTCTTTTGTTTTCAATTTCATTTAATTCTGCTCTAATTTTGGTTATTTCTTTTTTCCTGCTGAGTTTCGGTGGGAATGTTCTTCCTTTTCCAGTTGCTTGAGGTGTCCCATTAAGTTGTTAACTTCCTCTCTTTCCTTTCTTTTTAAAGGCTTGCACTGCTTTAAATTTCCCTATTAGGATTGCCTTTGCAGTATCCCAGAGATTTTGATAATCCATGTCTTCATTGCCGTTTGGTTCCAAAAATTTAGTTAATTCCTTCTTAATCTCATCTATGACCCATCTATCATTCAGCTTAATGTTACTTAGCTTCCATGTTTTTGTTTGAGTATACAAATTCCAGTTATTGTTGATTTCAACTTTTATTCCATGGTGGTCTGAGAAGATGCAAGGAATAATTTCTATTCTTTTAAATTTGCTGAGGTTAGACTTGTGACCTAAGATGTGATAAATTTTGGAGTATGTTCCATGGGCTGATGAGAAGAATATTTATTCAATTTTATTAGGATGAAATGTTCTGTAGATTTCTGTTAAATCGAGATGATGAATGGCTAAGTTTAAATCTAATATTTCTTTACTTAGCTTCTTATTGGAGGATCTATACAACACTGCTAAAGGAGTATTGAAATCTCCAACTACTATGGAGCTGGAGGAAATCAAGTTACTCATGTCTGTTCAAGTTTTTCTTATAAATTGAGGTGCCTTCTGGTTAGGTGCATAAATGTTAATAATTGAAATCTCATCATATTGAGTATTCCCTTTAACAAATATGAAATGCCCATCTTTATCCTTCCTTATTTTGGTTGGTTTAAAGCATATTGTATCTGTAAACAAGATTGCAACACCTGCTTTTTTTTGTTTTCCATTTGCCTAGAATATAGATGACCATCCCTTCACTTTGAGTCTATATTTATCTTTTAAGCTAAGATGAGATTCTTATACTTAGCAGACATCTGGTCTGAGTTTTGGTATCCAGCCAGCCAAATTATGCCTCTCTAGATGACAATTTTAATCACTCATGTTAATTAAAAATATTGATAAATCTAGAGAAAATCTAGTGGACATTTTTAATCTTTTCATCGCTGTGGAAGTTGGACTTTGATAAAAAGTTTCTGGATTAGTTTACTTTTGCATTGGAGGATTTTGCTGGTCATTATGGAGAATAGGTCTCAGAATATCCTGGAGAGCTGGTTTCATTATAGCAAATTTCTTCAACATGTGGATTTCATTAAAGTATTTAATTTTTCCATCATAAATTAAATTCAGTATAGCTGCATACAATATCCTGGGTTGAAAGTTATTTTGTTTTAGGAGATTAAAAGTCAATGACCATTCTCTTCTACCTTGAACGTTTTGATCAGAGAGATCTGTAGTTATTCTAATATTCTTTCCCTTGTAGGTTATGTATTTCTTGCTCTGGTTGCTTTCAAAATTTTCTCCTTCAAGTTAACTTTAGTGAACTTAATTATGATGTGCTTAGGGGATGTCTTATTCAGGTTAAGTTGTGCTGGGGTTCTGTAACTGTCTGCTATCTGAATTTCAGAATCTCTTGGCATGTCAGGAAAATTTTCTTTCATAATCTCATAAAGAAGAGACTCTGTGCTTTGTGACACTACTTCATCATTTTCAGGTATCCCTATACGGCGAATATTGGTTTTCTTTGAGTTATCCCAGAGTTACCTGAGAGAATGATTCATTTTTGCCTTCCGTTGCTCTTCCTCTGTGTAGGTTTGGGAGCGTTCAAAAGCTTTGTCTTCAATGTCAAAAATCCTTTCTTCTGCTTGCTCCATTCTGTTGCTGAGGGATTCTGCTGTGTTTCTCAGATCATTGAGAGTTGCAGCTTCTTGTCTCAATTTGTCAAAATCTTTGGTCATTTGGTCTTTGAATTCCTTGACTTCTTGAGACATTGTTGAAATGCACCCTGAATTTCTAAATCCAACTTTTCCTCAATTTTATTAATCTTATTTGCAATCCAAATTCTGAATTCTATTTCTGACATCTAAGCCATCTGTTTATGCATAGGATCATCATTTGTGTCTGCCAAATTTTTCCTTGGGGTTGTTGATCTACTCTGGTTGTTCATGTTGCCAGACCTTTTCTGTTGATTCTGCCCTATGATTGTTTTGCACCATTTGGCTGCATGAGTAGATAAGCACAAGTTGGGCTGGGGGTTCTGGGAGTAGTGATTGACTGTCCTTTGCTTAGAAAGCTGGGACTGGTATCTGAACCTTTTCCCCTACAATTTTGCCAAGGACCCATACAGTGCTACTGCTTGTGAAACTGGGGACCTTCTTGGTGTGGTGAGGTTAAGTGGCTCTGTCTTATTGTCAGCTGATCTTTGTCTTACCCTAGAGAATCAGTTACTCTGGATTTAAATCTGAGCTGTGAAGAAATACCAGCAGTTAAGTCACCTTGGCCCCCACAGGCAACAATTGGAAATGCAAAATCAAACCTTCCCACTACCACACACCCAGGTTACCACTTTGGAAAGTCCTTGGGTGATTGGCACAGTTGAAGAGGTCCCAATCAGTTGTTCCAGCCAGCACCAGTCTCAAATGGAAGAGTTAAAAAGTCTCTGCTGGGAGCTCTAGTATAACTCACTCCGGTGCTCTATGAGCTCAGGAGGGCCCCCCCCCCAGCAAGTAGATTAGTCTGGGAAAGTAGAGGCCTCCTTCCCCACCTTGCCCCTCTGTCACACCCAGTCAGTGGTAACCCTGCAGGGCTGTGATCCAGTTTCCTCCAATGAGCAAATGCTCTAGAGGTTTGTCCCTGCCTGGGTACAGGGAAGCCTGGGGCTCCTCAGCCAGTCTACCACTCCCTGTCACTGTTTGGCAGGGGAAGGTGAGGCCTGGCAACCTGGAATTTGATAGGGGCTCGGGCGATTCACTCAGTTCTGTCCCTGTCCCGGAATGATGTTGCTGATAGAACAGAACAAGTTTGCAGAATTTGTTTCTGTAACAGCTATTTTACCTGGTCAGACCTTGGGCTGCAAAAAGGTCTGACTCCATCTGTGAGTTCCAGCCCTTTGTCTCAGTTTTCATCCCCTGAGGACTAGGTGCATCTGAAGCCAGGAAAAGCAGCCTCCAACCTGGGAATCAGCTGACTCTACACGTATTCTAATTCCCGAGCTTCCTGAGGTACCACCTCGGGCATATCCTTCACGCACCTTGGCTGTTGGTCCTTTCTGCTGGTGGCACTAGAGAAACCGCTGGGCTTCCTCTGACCGCCCAGAGAGACTGGGAGTGTCTCCCCAAAACATCCCCAGGGGTGGGAGCCCCACTGCTATTGTTCCCACAGCTGCCACTGTGGCTGCCAGTCCTTGCCTCAGGGGACCACCTCTCCAGCTTGGCCTTCTCTTGGCTCACTTTCCTCTCAAAACTCCCGAGCCAGAATTTCAGCACAGGTCAGCAACAGTCCGTGCCCCATCTACAACCCTGGAGAAAATGTCCAAGAATCTGGACTCCATGGGGGACAGGCCTCCAAACCTTGAAGTGAGAGTGAAGGGGAGTGCTAGGAGTTCAAACTTGCAGGTAGAGAATATATACAGTTTCAGTAGTTTTATGCTTGGCAGGAGAGTGCTGTGGCACCCTAGTAAGGGAAGGAGGTCTGGTTTTTAGAGGGTCTCTCCTGTGGGGTAGAGTGGGAGGACATCAGAACTCTGCTCACTTGTTTGTATGGCGGTATGGAGTATACTGCAAGCCACTCTCATGGGGGAGGGAACTCCTGTCCTCTTGGTAATATGCTCTGTACGTTTTTGTTTGTGTACTTGGGGTCGCAGGTCACCCCTGCAGGATCAATGTGCATTCTTCAACCTTCTCTTTTGGCTCAGATCCAAACCATCAGCTTTCTTGCTAAATTTCTGTCCTTTAACTCTCCTTCTGGATGGGAGCCTCTGAGATAAGGTGGCTACGGACTGCCATCTTGGCTCCTCCCCAAAAACATAGTTAAGTAGCTTCATTGAAATAAGTAGTTCACCATTTGAAAGTGTACAATTCTGTGTTTCTTAGCATATTCACAGAATGGTACGGTTATCATCACAATCTAATTTTAGAACTTTTTCTTTTTCTCTACCCAAAGAAAGTAAACACCTATTACCAGTCACTTTCGTCTTTCCCTTCCCCCTCCCTCATGCATCCCTATTCCTAGCAAACAATTGACCTTGTCTTGATATTTTCTTCTGAGTATAGTCACACTCTACTTGGTCCTTTGTAACTGGCCTTGTTCCCTTATCATGTTTTTTTTGTTGTTGTTTGTTTGTTTTTGAGACAGAGCCTCAAGCTGTCACCCTGGATAGAGTGCTGTGGCATTACAGCTCACAGCAACCTCCAATTCCTGGGCTCAAGCGAGTCTCCTGCCTCTGCCTCCTAAGTAGCTGGGACTACAGTCGCCCGCCACAGCACCTGGCCATTTTTGGTTGCAGCCGTCATTGTTGTTTGGCAGGCCCGGGCTGGATTCGAACCTGCCAGCTCAGGAGTACGTGGCTGGCGCCTTAGCCCATTGAGCCACAGGTGCCGAGCCCCTTATCATGTTTTTAAGGTTAATTCCTGTTGTAACATCTATGTGAAATTTATTCCTTTTGATTGTTGAAAAATATTCCATTGTGTGAATATAGCATTCCATCATCTGTAGATCCCATAAATAGTACTGAAGACATTCCCTTCTCATCTAACATTTTTAAAATATTTTGTCAACAAGATATATTGACTCTGTCAAAAGGCTTATCTGAGTCTGTTGAGGTGACCATGTGGTTTTTCTTATTCATTCTATTAATGTAGTGTATTCTATTAGTTAGTTTTCCCATGGTGAGCTAGAGTGGCATTCCTGGTCATAAATCCCATTTGGGATACATGTATAAACTATTTTGTATGATACAAGGCAATTCCTCACCTATACAGTATATCTTTTATAGATTTGAGACTGCATTTCCCCCTTTCCCTCAGAAAAATACAATGGCACCATCATAGCTCAAGTAAATGCAAACTCCTGACATCCAGTGATCCTCCTGACTATATCCTTCTCAGCAGCTGAGAGTACATGTTCATGCCACCACTGCTGGGCAACTTTTGCACTTATTTCATAGACAGGTGGGGTCATATTATGTTGTTCAGTCTGGTATGAAATCCCAAGCTTCCAGTGATCTTTCTGCCTCGGCCTCTGAAAGTGCTAGGATTATAGGTATGATCTATGGTGCTCAACCATGCTTAAGTTTTGGTGAAGTTTTTTTCTGTATTTGCATCATAGGTTATAGTCCGTAGATTAAAAAATAACAACTCTATTCAGATATAATTCACACACTCCACAATTCACCCATTTCAATTCTAGAGTTCAATACTACGCATTCAGGGATCACTTGTAAAGTTCATTTGTTACTAGAAAAGTTTCCTTGAAGAAATAGAAGAGAGAAAGTGAGAGAGTGGAAAGAGGGATGAAGGAAAGAAAAGAAAGGAGAGAGTGAGTGAATGAGAGAGAGAATTGGAGGAAGAAAGGAGGAAGAGAGGGAGGGGCGAAGGGAGGGATGGAGGTAGGAAAGGAAACAAAGAAAGAGTAAATGACCAAATTTGCTGGAACACACCTATAATCCTAGCATCTGGCAGGCTGAGATGAGAGGAGTTCTTGAAAAAAAGGGTCCTCAGAACAGACTGAGAAAGAGTCAGACCCTGTCTCTACTAAAAAGTGAAAAATTATTTAGGAATTGAGACAGCCAAGTGTAGCCCTAACCACATGGGAGGCTCAGGCTTCAGGACTGCCTCAATCCTGGAGTTTGAGGTTCATTTCATATAGTCTGAAACTAGGAAAGACTAGCCTGATCTACATATGGAAACTATATCTCAAAAATACCCATACACACACACATGCATAGACAAACCAACAAACCAACTCACAAAAGTTTTCATCATTGAAAAAGACCAGAATTACCTTGATGGTTCAAGCAAAGTGAACATGCTTAAGACCTTTGAAGCTTTGACCAAGTTGAGGCTGTAGCCAAGCAACATAAATTTGTAAGCTTCTCTAAAATTAGTTTTGGGGGGTAAGTGTCAAAACAGGTCCTTGAAACAGCATCCCACTTAAATGACTCCATCCAGTTTTGTCAGATGTGGTGAAGCTTGCATCACACTGCTGTACAAAATCTCAACTGTTGTGTCAGTTTAGTGCCGGGAAACTCAACCCTTGGTAGAATCAATGAGGCACCAAAAGAGGAACACTTATCTGTGTTTGGATGGAGGGCTAAGAAGTGTCTTGGTCCAAACACTTGATGGACACCTGCTGAAGTGAGCAGAAAAGGCCACTTTGAATCTTTGGCCAGAAGCCTGGGTGCCAGGACATTACAGGATGAAGTCACCACATGGTCACCATGGTTGACATCACAATGTTTGTTGCCCTGGGTTACTATCTTCAAGCTCAGCCTTATTCCTGCTAAGCATATGTGGTGGCTGTCCATGTCTTTTGTTGTTGTTGTTGGGTCTCAAACTGTTACAAAAGAGTGGGGTTCTTTTCTTCACACTCAATTCCTGCTTCCTAAAGTTTCTTTGTATCTGTCACCAAGGGATTCAACGGCCCTCCCTTTCCTTTTCAATTCATGGATTTGTAAGCAAATGGAAGAGTGTGGTTTACACCTACTGCTGCCCTAGGATGTTATAGACTACGAACTGGAGCCCAAACTTCAGACAGCGATTTCACAGACCTGACAGGTACATCACAAATATTCTCAGTTCTACTTTCATGGTGTTTTTCTTCTTTCTCTAGAATAACCTTGATTTCAAAGGTACATGTCTCTCTGAATGTCCTGTCTTAACATCAGGATAGGCACTGTGTCCACTTATGTCCTCAAAGCTCCAGTTATTTATGAGGACCATGAGAAATATTAGACTATCTGGGAAGTTATAACATTCCTGACCTCAGTGCCAGGGGTGTCCAACCTTTTGACTTCTCTTGGCCACATAGGAAGTAGAAGAGCAATGTTGGCCTACACATTGAATACATCAATGATAATGAAAACTGAAAAGCAAAAAAAAAAAAAAAAAAAAAGGTAAGTTCAGAATTTTGGTGATATCTGCCAACACGGATTTGAAAAATAGTCCTGAAATAGCCTTTATGTGTCATAGGGGCCTGATTATTGGACATTCCTCAAAGTCCCAGAAAGGATCATTTTTTAATTAGAGCTAAATGACTTTTGAGAAGCATGATTAAAATATTCAGATGGTCTGGCAGGCTAAGGTGTGTTGATCCCCTGAGGTCAGGTGTTGGAGACAAGCCTGAGCAACAAGGAGACATCCTCACCCCCGATTCCCCACCTACTTTCTACTAAAATGGAAAAGGTAGCCAAGCCTTCTTACACTTTCCTGTCATTCCATGTACTCCAGAGGCTGTGGAAAGAGGATCCATTCAACCCAGGATTTGGAAGTGGATGTGTTTTAGGATGATGACTTGACCCTCTAGTCTGGGCAACAGAGTTAGAGTCTGTCTCATTATTACATATAGATATAGATATAGATATAGAGATAGAGATAGAGATAGATATATAGACATCTATCTATCTACCTAAATATATATACATATAGAAAGAAATTTTGCTATTCATAGTTTCCAATGGTAAAAATACAAGGATGTGTCAGTAGTCAGGTGGAATAGGGAACTACATAAAGGAGCAATTTATTGTGGCCCCAGAGTGGAGGAATTAGTGAGTGAGTCAGGACAAGTAGGTTTGGGATTGGTTAGTGTGGATATTGTCAGTGGATCTAAAGTGTAGGTGTTGTCCAGAGAAGGCTGGTATCTGACCATGTAGTGATTGGGCAAGGGAATATTGGTCCAGATTGAAAGAGCCCAAAATAGTAGGTGGAGGGACACTCTGGATTGGTTAGTGTGCATATGAAAAGCCCAATTTTAGGCAAGAATTCACGTGGGGGCAGTTTCCAGGGAACTATAAAATCCCTGGAATTTTTGTCAAAGTGTAAGACTTATGGTAATTAAGTTTTGTCAAAGTGTAAGACTTATGGTAAATCAAGAGGGTTGATTAATATAGGTTTTAGGAAAACAAGTCCCTCTTATGTAGTATTTTGTCTAATTGACATTCAGTCTACAAGTAAAATTTCCAAACTAGATCCATGGAAAAAAGTAAAAATGAAGGAGAAGTCCCATCAAAATGTTTTTCTTCATTTCTATATTGAGACAGTGTCTAATTTTGTTGCCCTCATTAGAGTGTCCTGGTATCACAGCTTGCAGCAAACTTTTTTTTTTTCTTTTTTGAAACAGGGTCTCACTATGTCACTCTCAGTCGAGTGCTGTAGCATCACAACTGACAGCAACCTTAAAATATTGGGCACAAGTGATTCTCTTGCATTAGCCTAACAAGCATCTGGGACTACAGGCACCCACCACAACACCTAGCTATTTTTTGTTGCAATTTTCATTTTTGTTTAGCTGGCCTGGGATGCGTTCTAACCTGCTACCCTCAGTGTATGTGGCTGGCACTGTAACCACTGTGATTTGGGTACCAAGCCTACTCGCAGAAATCTTCAAGTGTTGTCATCTTCAAGTGTTGTCATCAAGCAAGCCTATTCCCTCAGCTGGGACTACAGGTGCATAAAGGTGAGGAACTAATGAGTGGAATTCTTCAAATAAGGGGTGCTGAGGACCAACTGTCCAAGAATCAGACCTTGTCTCTACTACAATATTGAAGAATTATCTAGGCATTGTGGCAGGCACCTGTAGTCCTAGCTACTTGGGAGCCTGAGGCAGGAGTATTCCCTGAATCCTAGGGTTTGAGGTTACTATGATCTAGGCTAAGGCCCCGTAAGTCTAGCCTGGGCAACATATATCTCAGAAATACCCATGCACCCCCCCACACACACACATGCATGGACAAACAAACAAAGCAATGAACAAATATTTTCATCATCTAGAAATACCATAAGTACCTGGGTGGTTCAATGAAAGTAGACATGCTTTAAGACCTATGAAGCTTTGACAAAATTTAGATCATTGCCAGGCATAGTAATTTTGTAGGCTTCTTTAAAATGGATCTTTTTTGATATGTGTCAAAAACGGGTCCTTGAAATAGCTTCCCACTTATGTGATGCCATCCAATTTTGTCATCTCTGTTGCTGCTTGAGTCACAGTGCTGTACAAAATCTCAACCTAGTACCGGAAAACTCATGTGTCATTAGAATCAATAAGGCACAAATAAGAGAACATTTTTGTCTTTTTTGGATGGAGGGCTAACAATTGGATGGAGTCCCACCTCAGAAGTTGGGACTACTCTCACCGGCAACACCACCCAGTTCTTGGACACTCCAGGAACTGAGGTCAGAATGTTGGAACTGTCAAAGTAGGCTGATATTCCCCATGATCATCATAAATAAGTGGATCTATTGAGTACAACACTGGACACACTCCCTAATCAGATGTTAAGAGAGGATAATCAGTGAGACACCTACCTTCCAAAACAAGCCTCAACCTAGTGTCAACCTAGTACCAGGAAACTCATATGTCATTAGTGTCAATAAGGCACAAATAGGAGAACATTTTTATCTTTTTTGGATAGAGGGCTAACAATTTTCCTGTGCCAAACACTTCCTTGACACCAGCTAAAGTGAGCTTTAAAGGCCACTTAGTATCATCAACCACAAGCCTGGATCCCAGGCCATTACAGGATGAAGTTACTACATGGTCACAGTTGATGACGTCACAATGGGAGTTGTAATGTGAGGTCTAGACCATCCTCAAGCTTAGCCTTATTCTTCCCAATCATGGGTAGTGATTGTCAGGGTTTGTTATTGTTTTTGTTCTTGTTTTTCTAACTGTTCCAAAAGATGGTGTTCTTTTCTCCACACTCAATTTATGCTTCCTAACTTTCTCTGTATCTGTGGCAAAGGTATTCAACAACCCTTTCTTACCTTTTCAAGTCATGGTTTTGGAACAAAATGGAAGAGTGCAGTTTGCACCTACTGCTTCCCTGAGATGTTGTAGATCAAGCACCCAAGCACAAATATCAGACAGTGATTTCACACCTGACAGGTAATGAAATGGGTAAGGAAATGGGGACTGAAATGGGGAATATCAGCCTACTTTGACAGTTCCAACATTCTGACCTCAGTTCCTGGAGTGTCCAAGAACTGGGTGGTGTTACCGGTGACTGTAGTCCCAACTTCTGAGGTGGATGAGACAAGACAATCACCTGAGTGTACCAGTTTTTTTTTTTTTTTTGAGACAGAGCCTCAAGCTGTCACCCTGGGTAGAGTGCTGCGGCATCACAGCTCACAGCAACCTGCAATTCCTAGGCTCAAGCGAGTCTCCTGCCTCTGCCTCCCAAGTAGCTGGGACTACAGGCACCCGCCACAATGCCCAACAATTTTTTTTTTTTTTGTTACAGCCATCATTGTTGTTTGGCGGGCCCAAGCTGGATTCGAACCTACCAGCTCAGGTGTAAATGGCTGGCGCCTTAGCTGCTTCAGCTATAGGCGCTGAGCCAAGTGTATCATGGAGGGCAAGAAATGAGACTCTGTCTCTAAAAAAAGACTTGGCACCTGTTGCTCACTGGTGAGGGCTCCAGCCATATACACCAGAGCTTACAGGTTCAAACTGGGTCTGGGACTGCCAAACAACAATGACAACTACAACCAAAAAAAAAAAAAAAAAAAAGCCAGGCGTTGTGTTGGGTGCCTGTATTCCCAGCTACTTGGGATGCTGGGGCAAGAGAATTGCTTAAGTCCAAGAGTTTCAGGTTGCTGTGAGTTATGACACCATGCCACTCTACCAAGGACATGGTGAGACTCTGTCTTCCCCCCCCCAAAAAAAAAGGAAAAAGAAATAGAAATTCCCCCACTCTTTTGTAGGTGTGATCCTTTGACAAAGCCCTGCACTATGAATGTCAGCTGCCCCTCACTGAATTCCTCCCTGTTTTTTTCTTCTTTCACTTCAGGGAGTAATAGCCATTCCTTCTTGGAGAGAACCAATTCATGGCCTTTTTGTGTCCTTTCCCTAGACAGACACAGATTCAGTGAGTACTCATTGTGCCAGGAATCTGAGGTCCACAGAGGCTGAATAGCTTTGCCAAGGAGGACCAGGGTGACCCAGGAGGGAGACACATGTGCAAGGCTCTCATATTGTAAATCCTTTTCTCCCTGTCCATGCTATAAATGATTTTATTATTCTCCCTTATCCCAGCACTCTGGGAGGCCAAGGTGGGAAGACAGCTTGAGTTCAGGAATTCAACACTAGGCCTAGCAAAGGTGAGAGCCCACTAAAAATAGAAAAACTAGCTGGCCACTATGGTGGGACCCTAGAGTTACAGCTACTCATGAGGCTGATGCAGGAGCATCACTTGAACCCAGGAATTTCAGTTTGCTGTAAGCTGGATTTAAGACATAGCACTCTTGCCTGATGAACAGGATGAGACTCACACACACACACAATTTACCTTACAATGATATCTTAATTTGTTTTTTGCTGCTTTAAAAATATATCATAGACTATTGTCAATGGAAAAGAAGCCATGCTCTGCATAATATCAATAATTTGAAGAGGTTTATTCTGTGTCAAATTTGAGGACCATGGCCCAGAGGCACACCTGAGAATCCTTGAGCAAGCCTTGTGAGGTGAGGTTACAGTTTTTTTTTTTTTGTTTGTTTGTTTGTTTGTTTTGAGGCAGAGTCTCACTCTGTTTCTCAGGCTGGAGTATCATACTGACATAGCTTAAAACAACCTCAAACTCCTGGGTTCAAAAGATTCTTCTGCCTCAGTCTCCCAAATACCTGGGACTACATGTGTCTACCACAATGCCTAGCTAATTTTTTTGTTTATAGTACCAACGAGGTCTAACTCTTACTCCGCCTCCACCTCCCAGAGTGCTACGATTATAGGCACGGCCTACAGTTTGGTTTTGTACATTTCAAGGAGAGAGGAATTAAAGGTAAAGAAATAAATCAATATGTTGGTCAATAAGACATACATTGTTTTGGCTCAAAAACGTGGGATACTTCAAAGCAGACACCCACTGTTTATATGCAAGTTTAGAGATTATTTAGCTGACAGTCAGCTGAAAGAGTTAGGCTTTGTCTAACATTCCACTGTTCCGGGATGAAGAAGGTCTGGCTGCCTGTCACTGTCAGGCAATACGCAGAGATGCGATAGGTCCACCAAACTTTGTAGTCAGAAGGCCGGCAATTTTGGAAATTTTGGAGAACAGAGAGAATAGCCTCTCTGAGAGTTTTCTGTTCTGCCATTTTCAAAATTGCAGTCTTATGCATAAAAGTTCAAAGTAAAAATCATGTTAATCTTTATCTTTTTTTTTTTTTGCATTTTATGTTTGTCTTTATTATGTAACATAAACTGTATCCTGAAATTAATATTTAGGCTTAGCATTATAAACACATTAGGAATGACCAAACTAGAATTTTTCAGGTAATTTCAAACGATTTTTGGTTTATGGAATAATTGTTCTTGGAATCTTTTGCAACATCCTCTGGAGATCGCCAGCACTTAGGGGTATCCAAAATTTTGACTTCTCTGCATTAAATTGGAAATGGAAGAGTTGTCTTGGGCCACATATTTAATACATAAGACTAGCAAAAGCTGGTAACGACAACACGAAAAGTATGTACATTTTATCTGCCACCATAGATAATCAAAACAGTCCTCACATGATCCGCATACAGTCCATGGACCCTAGTTTAGACATCCACTGAAATAAACATATTCAGCAATGGGATAAAAAATGCTATCTTACTACACAATTGCTCACTTTTAATCAACCAGATTCTCAAATTCATCTTTGTGCCGCATTCTCCTATGGACAAGTTTATATCAAGGGCAATTGAATGACATTAGAAAATTCAAAATATGCAATACTTCTGAAACACTTTCAAGACATGAGAAAGAAGAAATTAACTTGTTTTGAATTAAATTTTAACATAACCTTCTAAATCCATGGAAGTCCCTATTAACAACAAGCACTGGGCAAAAATACAAAATTCCAGGTATGAAGAATAAAATAAAATGAAGACCCACACTTTATTATTATTTTTTTTAATTTGGAGGAAACAAGGTCTTGCTATGTGGCCCAGGCTGGTCTTAAATTCCTGGGTCCAAGCAATCCTCCTATTTCAATCTACCAAAGTGCTGGGTGTTACAGGTGTGAGCCTCTGCTAAAGGCAAGAAATCTACACCCATTTAAAGATCCTATATGCAAAAGTATCAAACTCATTGTTTCTGGATAAAAATATCATAACAATTTGTCTTTAACAATCAAGTACAAATAATTATATTTATCTAAGGATTAGATTAGGACCCTCTACACACTGTCAGTGCATACAGTATAAATTGGTGGCAATTAAAAATATTATCTGTGCCGTGGTTAAAAAATAGTTGTGAAAGTTTAATTATTAATTATTGCTCTCAACATAGTACTTTGAAAACAATTATATCATTTCCAATGGTCATAGTTCCTTTATACTTTATTAAATGTCCTTACTATGGATGGCTAGTGAAGTAATACATATTCCTAATGTTTAAAAAAATTTTTTAAAGAAATAACCATAGGAAATAGTACTAATGAAGATGGAAATATTTGTGATATACCATTTGGAAAATAATATGGCTAGACCTTTAAAATACTAAAACATCTTAGCTACTATTCCAATTACTCCCACTTCACGAAATAGTTTTTCTTAAATGTTATTTTCTTTCTTTCTTTCTTTCTTTCTTTCTTTCTTTCTTTCTTTCTTTCTTTCTTTCTTTCTTTCTTTCTTTCTTTCTTTCTTTCTTTCTTTCTTTCTTTCTTTCTTTCCTTCCTTCCTTCCTTCCTTCCTTC
>CAUYON010192583.1:0-25175 GCA_963573935.1 Arctocebus calabarensis
GACGCATATAGAACACTCCATCCAAAGATAAAGAATATACATTCTTCTCATCACCCCATGGAACATTCTCCAAAATTGATCATATCCTAGGACACAAAACAAACCTCAACAGAATCAAAAGAATTGAAATTTTACCTTGTATTTTCTCAGGCCACAAGGTGGAACTTTAACTCCAACAAAAACATTTAACCCCACACAAAGGCATGGAAATTAAACAACCTTCTGTTGAATGACACTTGGATGCAGGAAGAAACAAAACAGGAAATCTTTAACTTCCTTGAGCATAACAACAATGAAAACACAAGCTACCAAAACCTGTGGGATACTGCAAAAGCAGTTTTGAGAGGAAAACTCATCACTTTAGATGCCTTCATTTGAAAAATAGAAAGAGAACGCATCAACAAACTCACAAGCTTTCTTATGGAATTGGAAAAAGAAGAACAATCTAAGCCTAAACCCAGCAGAAGATATATCCAAAATTAAATAGGAGATCAATGAAATTGAAAACAAAAGAATCATTCAGAATATTAATTAAACAAGGAGTTGGTTTTTTGAAAAAAATAAATAAAATAGATAAACCTTTGACCAGACTAACTAGAAATAGAAAAGTAAAATCTCTAGCAACCTCAATCAAAAATGTTAAAGGGGAAATTACAACTGATGCCACAGGGATACAAGAGATCATCTCTGAATTCTACCAGAAACTCTATGCTCAGAAATTTGACAACATGAAGGAAATGGATTAATATTTGGAATCATACCCTTTCCCTAGATTTAGCCAGGAAGAAATAGAGCTCTTGAACAATTCAATTTCAAGCACTGAGATTAAAGAAACAATAAAATATCTTCCAACAAAAAAATGTCCTGGTCCAAATGGCTTCACACCTGAATTCTATCAATCCTTGAAGAGCTTATTTCCATACTGCAGAAATTATTCCAAAAAAATGAGGAGGAAGGAATCTTCCCCAACACGTTCTATGAGGCAAACATCACCCTGATACCAAAATCAGGAACAGATCCAACTAAAAAAGGAGAATTTCAGGCCAATTTCACTCATGTATATAGATGCAAAAAATTCCCAACAAAATCCTAGCCAATAAATTACAGCTTATCATGAAAAAAGTCATACATTATGATCAAGTAGGTTTTATCCCAGGCATGCCCAGCTGGTTTAACATACACAAGTCCATAAACATTATCCACCACGTTAATAGAAACAAAAGCAAAGATCATATGATCCTCTCAATAGATGCAGAAAAAGCATTTGATAAAATCTGGCATCTTTTTCTCATTAGAACACTGAAGAGTATAGGCATACATGGCACATTTCTGAAACTGATCAAAGCTATCTATGACAAACCCACAGCTAATATTTTACTGAATGGAGCAAAACTGAAAGCTTTTCCTCTTAGAACTAGAACCAAACAAGGTTGTCCTCTGTCACCATTACTATTCAACGTAGTGCTGGAAGTTCTAGCCAATACAATTAGGCAAGACAAGGAAATAAAGGGCATCCAAATGGGAGAAGAGGAGGTCAAATTCTCCCTCTTTGCTGCTTATGATCTTATACTTAGAGAACCCCAAAGACTCAAACACAAGACTCCTGGAAGTCATCAAAAAATACAGTAATGTGTGAGGATATAAAGTTAATGTCCACAAGCCAGGAGCCTTTGTATATGGCGATAACAGTCAAGATGAGAGGCTAATTAAGGACACAACTCCCTTCACCATAGCTTCAGAGAAAATGAAATACCTACGAATATATCTAACAAAGGAGGTGAAGGACCTCTATAAAGAAAATTATGAAATCCTAAGAAAGGAAATAGCAGAGGATATTAACAAATGGAAGAACATACAGAAAAAAACCCTATATAGCTAAGGCAGTTCTTAGTAATAAAAACAAAGCTGGGGGCATCATCCTACCAGATTTTAGGCTATACTAGAAAGTCATAGTGGTTAAGACAGCCTGGTACTGGCACAAAAATAAAGACATAGACATTTGGAATCGAATAGAAAACCAGGAAATGAAACAGATATCTTACAACCACCTAATCTTTAATAAACCAATCAAGAACATACCTTGGGGGAAAGACTCCCTATTCAATAAATCGTGCTGGGAGAACTGGATATCCACATGTAAAAGACTGAAACTGGACCCGCACCTTTCTCCACTCAGAAAAATTGATTCAAGATGGATAAAGGACTTAAATTTAAGGCATCAAACAATAAAAATCCTCAAAGAAAGCATAGGAAAAACACTGGAAGATATCAGCCTGGGGAAAGACTTCATGAAGAAGACTGCCATGGCAATTGCTACAACAACAAAAATAAACAAATGGCACTTAATTAAACTGAAAAGCTTCTGTACAGCTAAGGAGACAACCACCAAAGCACATAGACAACCTACACAATGGGGAAGGATATTTGCATATTTTGAATCAGACAAAAGCTTGATAACTAGGATCTATAGAGAACTCAAATTAATCCATGTGAAAAAAGCCAACAATCCCATATATCAATAGGCAAGAGACATGAATAGAACCTTGTCTAAATAAGACAGACGAATGGCTAACATATGAAAAAATGCTCATCATCCCTAATTATTAGAGAAATGCAAATCAAAAACCACCCTGAGGTATCATCTAACCCCAGTGAGAATGGCCCACATCACAAAGTCTCAAAACTGCACATGCTGGCGTGCATGTGGAGAGAAGGGAACACTTTTACACTGTTGGTGGGACTGCAAACTAATATAACCTTTTTGGGAGGAAGTATGGAGAACTCTCAAAGAACTCAAGCTAGACCTCCCATTTGATCCTACAATTCCATTACTGAGCATCTACCCAGAAGGAAAAAAAAATCCTTTTATCATAAGGACACTTGCACTAGACTGTTTATTGCAGCTCAATTTACAATCACCAAAATGTGGAAACAGCCTAAACGCCCACCAACCCAGGAATAGATTAACAAGTGTGGTATATGTATACCATGGAATACCATACAGCCATTAAAAAGATGGAGACATTACATCCTTTGTATTAACCTTGATGGAAGTAGAACACATTATTCTTAGTAAAGAATCACAAGAATGGAAAAGCATGAATCCTATGTATTCAATTTTGATATGAGGAAATTAATGACCTAATACACGGTGGGGGAAGGGGAGAGCAGAGAAAGAGGGAGCGGGGTGGGGGAAAGGAAGAACAGAGAGAGGGAAGGAGGGAAGAGGGAGGAAGAGGGAAGAGCAGAGAGAGGGAAAGAGGGAGGGGATGGGGTCTCAGTGTGCAACACACCTTTTGGGTGCAAGACACAATTATAAGAGGGTCTTTACCTAACAAATGCAACCAGTATAACCTGGTATCTTGTACCCTCAATGACTCCCCAACAATAAAAAAAAAGAAAAAAAAAGTTAGAGGAAGAGAATGTTGCTCCCCATCTTCCTAGTCCTTTTTTTTTTTGAAACAAGAGTCTCACTTTCTTGCCCTCGAAAGAGTGCCAGTGGCGTCACAGCTCACAGCAACCTCAAACTCTTGGGCATAAGCGATTCTCTTGACTCAGCCTCCCAAGTAGTTGGGACTATAGGTGCCCGCCACATTGCTCAGCTACCTTTTTTTTTTTTTTTTTTTTTTAGTTGTTGTTGTCATTGTTGTTTGGCAAGCCTGGACTGGATTCAAACTTGCCAGTTCTAGTGTATGTGGCTGGCACCCTAGCCACTGAGCTACAAGTGCCAAGCCAACTAGTTCTTTTTGAGAGAGTCTCACTTGTTGTCCTGCGTAGAATGCTGTGGCCTCACAGCTCACAGTAACCTCAAACTCTAGGGCTCAAGCAATTCTCTTGCCTCAGCTTCCCAAGTAGCTGGGACTACAGGCACCCACCACAACACCCAGCTATTTTTTTGTTGCAGTTGTCATTGTTGTTTAGCAGGCCCAGGCCGGTTCGAACCCACCAGCCTTGGTGCATGTGGCAGGTGCCCTAACCACTGAGATGAGATATGGGCGCTGAGCCCCCATCTTCCTAGTTCTTAAAGCACCAGAACTAAATTAATAAGGTTAGGTTGAACCATATCTAACTGTGTGTATGTGTATGTATGTGTGTGTACACATATATACATATATATGTGTGTGTGTGTGTGTATGTGTGTATATATATACACACTTAAGAACCAAATGTTGATAATTTGGTTTAACTTGATACTTATTAAATAATGGCACTCTCATCAAAATGTTAGAAAAGTAAACTACAGCTACACTTATCATAGTAAAACAAAAACTTTATGCCTCATTTTCAACAATGCTAACTAAACTAGTCATCAAATTCCGTAATTTTCCCAAGTTTTGTCAGAGACTGGCCTTTAAAAAAAGGTATACCCCCCCACTGTTTAACAGAAAAGTGTCACAGAAAGGAGAATGGTCACAGGTTACCTCTAGATGTTTACATATAATTTGGAATTTTAACAAGAAGTGAAATTTACCAGGAACAAGCAGACCCTTACATAACACAAATCAGCTCACTCTATCTGACAATTTCAAGGACTACAATAATTTCAAAAGCAGAAACAACACCACCAACACATGGAAGAAATACAGACACTGAAACCAGCTTATGATTCCGTTATCTAAACAGACTGCCAACAGGGTCACAATACTCCTTGTTGGGGAATCTGGGTGAGAGGCACGAAGTTGGAGAATCCATGGGCTACTCAGATGAGAAACAAGGTCCAACGACCACATCATTAGTACCTCAAAGAGAATGCAACTTCCAGAGTTCAAGCTTAAGAGTCATGTGAAAGAGCCTTCAACAGTCCTACACTGCGATCAACTCTTTTATAACAAATACCCCTCGGCAGGACCTACCATGAACCTGCCACATACACCTACTTATCTTATGCTACATCTAACAGCATTAAAGAAGGATGTCCCAGGGATGAGACAGAAATGAGCCACAATTCTTCTGAGTCATTTAAAAGACCATAGAAATGAAATCACATGTAGTGAGAATAAGATGGACTCAGTCAGGCTGGGACGGACATGACACAGCTGGTCTGGTCAACTTAGGTCTAAGTGACCTTCACTTCCAGGCTCCTGTTCTTGTTACTTTGTAAATTTAGTTCTCACCCTAAAGATGCCCATCTTGAATAGTTTAGAAAACTGTCTTTTAATTGGAAATGTTATAATAGGTCACCAAGTTATACTGATTATTATTTAAAATAAGGGTTAATGTGGTCTTTCCTTTAGAAGGATTAAATTATGAAATCAACTTTTAAATTAAAAGTGCTGTAATAGCCACTGAGTTACACTTATTATTATTTAAAATAAGAGTTAATGTGGTCTTTGATTTGAATCTTTATGTATTAAACTGTAATTTTGAAAATGGAAGAACAGAACAATCTTAGGCTACTCTCACTGTTCTCCAGAATCGATGGCCTTCTGACAAATAAAGTTTAGTGAACCTATCACTGTCTATGCATATCGGCTGACAACAACAGGCGGCTGGACCCTCTTTGGCCAGTAACATAAAGGGGAACCATTTATTATTTAATTCAGTGTTGTACTTGATGAAGTAAAACTAGTTAATAAATTCATAAAATGTCAATCTTCACTGTCCACTAATCTAAATTTGTGGCAATACTAAAGGGGAAGAAATTCATTTGTAACAAACCATATATAAGGTACTTTTGATACAAGGAATTTGTCTTTCTTTTTTGACAGTCTATGTCGCCCTCAGTAGAGTTCCATAGTGTCACAGCTCATAGCAATCTCAAACTCTTGCTTAAGTAATTCTCTTGTCATTGTTGTTTAGCTGGCCCAGGCTGGGTTCCAACCCACCAGCCTCGGTGCATGTGGCCAGCACTGTAACCACTATGCTACAGCACCAAGCCAGTACAAGTGCTTTTTCAAACATAAACTTCACACACCACCGACCACCGTTTGGTGAGTCCAACTAGGGAAGAGAAGGTAATGACGTTTCTCAACAACACAGGAGCCCAAACATCAGGACCAGAGTGAGCTAACTGTGTGTTCAATCCCTAACCCTTCTCCTCTTAGAACACGCCCCATCAATGAGGAAGAGGCTGCTTACCAGCCAGTTCTTGGAATGGCAGGAGTACCATGAGTTAACGGGGTTTCATTTGTTTGCCATGACAAATCATTTTCTTAAAAGGAAAAAAATGTCACATGAATCAAAGAGAGCTCTCATGTCCTATATGTTCCCTCCAATAAAGCATCCCATCTACTCAGCCAGCCAGAGCCTGAAAATCTCCACGCAAAGCCATCTATGATTGCTTGAAGGGGGCAGAAGAGAGCTCTCCAGTCAGCTTGTCCACCTGCTTCCCTATGAGGAACTATGCCCACTGCTCACCTTCTCAATGTCCACAAGTTCAGTCTCATAGATCTCTGCAATAGTGATATGGTGCTTGGCTGCGATAGTAAACCTTCCCTGCAGGGGGAGAAAAAAAATTAGTCACTTTCACTCACCCACTTTACCTATTTGAATGCCAATCAGTTGGGAACAGAAAAAAAAAAGAACTCAACTTGAAGCCATCGCAAGGATTCCACCCCACAGCCGCTCAAGCACTGTCTTACCATGTCTGTGTAAATGTCGATGGCTGCATTTAAGCAGTTGATAGCCTCTGAAACGTACGCATTTAAGAAAAACAATGAAAAATCCATTCAGTCAAAGAGGATTCAGGTGAGCCTGTCTTCTAGGAGGGTATTAGAATGTTAATAAGGTACAATCTGGGGCAGAAGGTGGGCAGGTAATTTACCGAGAACCAAACAAATCATGCTCAAGCCCAGCGTTGTGGTTAGCATGGCTTTGTTCCCAGCAGCCACAGTGTCATTTAGAGAACTGTAACTACAGTAACATTGGCTCAGTTTCTCTTCACCTTAAAGTGAAGACTCCATCCATATGGAATACTGTATTATAAAGAAAACAAAACCATGCAGGTTATCACCAACACTGATACATTTTGTCTACTACAACACAAATGTAAATGTATTCTTCATTAATATCATGTATATACACTAATTTTGGAAGATGGTATCATGTCAGTCACAGGAACAATCACTTTAATAGATTCTACTCCTCATAGGACCAAAATCAAAAGCACTTTGAAATGCCTGTTCAGACAACTCTTAAGTGACCATTTTTTATAATGTTCAAAGACGCTAACTTATGGTATACTAAGATATGTGCAAAAGAAAAAAAATTGAATAGACGATAATGCTAATAAATTGTATTAATTTTCTAATCTAATGAGCCCAAAACTGCACCTATAATAAAATGGTGGTATTTATAATGGTGGCTTATAGTTGACAAGGTTATATCCTTGGAGCTCCAAGGTTATTGCTTTTTGTTTAAAAGAGGCAGGAAAGGGGAAAGGCCTAACTGAACAATTACAACGGCAAATACATTAATAAATTACAGTAATTTCTCTCTAACCTACATGAAAAAATGTGGATTCATTGTTACAGCTTTAAAAACACAGAAACACTAAAAAAAGCCTAACCTAAAATCCTACTCAAACCCACTTGCTAGGTTTTTTTTATTTGTTTTTTTCTTCAATTTTTTTTTACAGCGAGACTCTGTCACCTTGGTTAGATTGCAATGGCATCAACATATCTCACTACAAGAGATATGACCTGACCTCAAGCAATACTCCCCCTTTGGCCTCCCAGAATGCTATAATCAACTATAGAAGTAAGCCACCATGCTCAGCCCTTCCAATGTTTTTAAAAATATATTCCTATGTGCATAAGCTTTTTTTCTGAAATTGAGATTATGCAATATCCAGTCTGCCAGTCTTGTGCAGTTCTGTAATTACCATGTGAACATTTATCAGATCACTGAAGATTCTTTGAAACCATGGATTTAATGCTCGCACTGTATTCTAAAGCACTGCTGCGCTGTAATGTTGCCATTCTACTCTAACTGCTCATTTACACTGTGTCCAGGTTTCACTTTTAGAAATAAACTGTGATTAGTCTTTATACAAAATCCCTTGAAGAAATCTTATTTTCTTATGATGTATTTGTAAAAGTTGGGATTTGTATGTTAAACAAAATGAACTGCCAGAAGAAAAAAAGGGGACACAAAGCTTTCTTTGCACATGTGTGGGAGAAAAGAAAATACTTTTAATTGCTAAGTACACTTTTCAATCTAAAAAAAAATAACATTTGCAAAATTTTTAAATAACCAATTTCATTTTTTCTTTAAAACAAATACTTTGAAAAACACTTAAAAAATGGATATTGTATGAATAGGAATTTCTTTTAGCCATCAGATATAATCTCCCATTTAACTAATCTTAAAACAGATTATGTATTTAGATGAGAACATTAGAGTTTATTATGATTAATATATTTTCATAAAATTAAGATATAAGAATGCTTACATAAAGAAATTCTCTAAAATTTAACACAAATACAGTTTGAGAAAACTCAACAACCAAGGAATTTTAACATATTTTTTCCTCATAAAAGCTCCTAAATGATTAAAGAGAAAAATTCCCAAAGTCACCAGAATTTCTTTATTATTCCAAAATATCCGGACAAAAACATACCCACATTGACCTTGATATTGACCAGCTGAATGACAAGCTGGCTAGTTAACTGGAGACAGATGTGCTGCCCAGCCTGCCTCACCTTGCGGGTCTGCTTTTTTGTAAGCATTCCCAGCGTCCACAAAGCTGGTTGCAGAGTCGTGTTTGCTCTGAAGCTGCATGTGAAGCTTGGCTGCCTGACAAAATGCATTTCCTGCAGCTGAGGAAAAAGACACCATGATTAAACAAAGAGGAACAAGTCCACCCACAGAAGAGCCCATATTGTTTCAAGTGCTAGACCTACCCAGAAAAGATATATCCCAGTCAGCAGGACATGTCAATATGGTCAAGTGCATCTCAGGTACATACAAAAATAGCCAGAATTACGCCAAACAGAAATGACAGCTTATCCACTGCGGCCCCAGGAGACCTCCTGAAGTGCCTCTGAGCTCTCTAAGCCTCCTTCTCTGGCCACCATTCAGTAGCAACAGCTAACTAAGTTCTGGGCTGCCCAGTCCTAGTCTAGAAACATACAATAAACACTAATTATGGCACCAAGCTACAGGTGATTAAAGAACAGTAAAACAATGAGATCAAGGGTATTTTTCATTCATTTTTCTATCTTATAGTGTTTACTGGACTTAGTTGTCAGGGTGGAAAAAATTACTGATAGAGACTTTATGAAAAAGTTAAGTTTCTTGAGTAAAAATCAAACCCACAATTCTGAAATCCAAAAAAGTCTAAAAATCTGAAGTTTTTCTTTAGTTTATTGCAAAGCCTGACTGACATCTTTCCCCTACACCATGGTCTCAGCCCTAACTGACATCTAGGTGCAGTTCTGTCCCTTGTGTCCCACTCAGCACAAGAATGCGCACATTTCCCTGCAGAAGCACTGGCAGGTCTCCATGGGGACACAACACAACACGAGAAGTGTATGAACTAAATGTTTTTCAAGAAAGGTTTTGGATCAGGAATCTTCTGGAATGGAAGAATGAGCAAAGCATCCAAAGCATCCCTAGCAGAGGAATCACAAAAACAGGTGCTTGAGGTAAGAAAGGGATGGAATGGGCGGCCCCTGTGGTTAAGTGGGTAGGGCGCCAGCCCCATATACCAAGGGTGGCGGATTCAAACTCGCCCCTGGCCCCAGCCAAACTGCAACAAAAAATAGCCAAGTGTTGTGCTGGGCGCCTGTAGTTACAGCTACTCGGGAGGCTGAGGCAAGAGAATCGCCTAAGCCCAGGAGTTGGAGGTTGCTGTGAGCTGTGATGCCACAGCACTCTACCGAGAGCAACAAAGTAAAATTCTGTCTCTACAAAAAAAAAAAAAAAAAGAAAGAAAGAAAGAAAGGGTTGGAATTAGCCAGGCCTTGTGGCAGGTGCCTGTAGTCCCAGCAACTTGGGAAGCTGAGGCAAGAGAATCGCTTACGACCAAGAGTTTGAAGTTGCTGTGAGCTGTGACACTACGGCCTCTGAGGGCGACAGTTTGAGATTCTGTCTCTAAAAAAAAGAAAAAGAAAGGCCTCGAAGCAGAGGCCAGCGACAAGCATGTTCCACCCAGCAGAGGACACCAAAGACCAAGGCTGAAGCTGCACCAGGCAATTTCTGGGAGGGTTTGAATATCAACATGAGGAAACTGCTGAGTTCAGAGAAAGTGTCAAGGCAGAGTACTTTAGAGAATGAGTCAAGTGCAGGATAAATGAGGGAGATACAAGCTTAGGAAAGTCTGAAACAGGGACTTCAGTGAGAATGAAGAGGAAGAATCTGCTTTACTAGAAGAAGCATGGTTAAGAATATCACAAAACCTTTAGTTTTTGAAAAAATAATTAGTCATGAAGCAGTACCCACTACTAATATTAAACATTTGCTTTCAATATCTTTGTAAGAAATAAATCCAATTCTGCTAAAGCTTCAACTGAGTCCCTAGAGGTAATCACATAATCCCTATGTGGATTTTCTGAACTTTCTTTTCGACCAAGGGAAAAGAGGTAGCATAAACTCTGGAGGCAGCCAGCTCAGGGTTAAATTCATGCTCTGTGCCTCAGCTTCTGGTAAAAAGAGTACCCAGGCAATTTTGAAAATAAATTTAACTGAGAGAGGATACCCGAGAAAGGTGAGGTCTGAGAGAACAGGTCTTGTCAAGGAGAGCACAAGGATACACTTGCAGGGTCCTCTCCATGGTGACTCAGCCCTTAGGAATTTGTAACTTCCTGGAACTTGGAAATTTCCAAGTTCTGTGAAATTCTGTAGTTCTGTGGGGACTGGACTAGCATCTCCTGCTTGATTCAAACTGGCTAATGAGAAGGGTACCTGTGGAGTGGAACTTCTTGACTGTCAATAAAAAGGGACAGATCAAGCTAGATGGGGAGCGCGGTGATTTGGAATTCGTCTATGCCGTAAGCTCCCAGCTGGTGAATAAAGCCCTTCCAGTTATAAACGTGGTGTTTGGGTGCTCTTTCTCTCCGTTGGGCCTTGTCTTCCTGCAAAATAACCACCAGTAGGATGTGGATACTGCTGAATGTTGTTATCCCCCCAAATTTGTGTTGTTGGAGCCTAATATCCAACATCTGATGTGTACTAAGAGGGGCTTTTGAGAGAAGTGATTAAGTTATGATGGTTCCACCCCAGATGGGATCAGGGCCTTTATAAAGGAGGTGGAAGGAGCTCCCTTGCTCCCTTTGGCCATGTGAGGAAGCAGCAAGAAGGCACCATCTTGGAAGCAGAGAGCAAGCCCTCACCAGACACGGAATCTGCTGGCTCCTTTATCCTAGACTTATCAACTCCCAGACCTATGAACAATAAATTTCTTTATAAATTACCCAGTCTAAGGTACTTTGTTATAGCAGGAGGAATAGGCTAAGACAGGCACTAAATACTCAGAGAGGATGCTGGCCCAAGAGCTGTTGGCCACTGGTGGTGAATCAAAGAGGTTGGAGGTCCTAAGAACCAAGACCACTGCCAGGGTAGTAGACAGGCATCTGGGGTACTTGGGGTAACAGCTACCCAGCAAGTGGCAGTTCAGGATCTATCAGCTGACTTAACAGCTTTGATGGGCTCTGCCTCAGACAAACGTTAACTTGAACTTCCTGAGGAAAATGCTAAGAAGGACCTGATTCAGGTTCCACACAAGTTGGCTTTTTCATTACAACCTACATACTCCCTTTCCTGTCCGCATTCATTTCTCATAGTCTATCTACGACCCAGACCCGATCCTCTTCTTACTGAGTTTGTGAGACCACAACCCCCAGGCTCTCTCGGCCTACCTCATTTCCCCACACAACCCTAAATGCACGTTAATTGTACATTTTCACGCTCCCATCTTCTAAAAGTAGCTGCTGGCTTACTTTTTCCACTCTAAGCACTCATTTCAAAAACTGTTAACAAATACCAGCTTACTTTATCCAAACTTAAACTTGCCTTTAAAGGAAGATATGATAAACTAAATGGCCCCAGGAAGTCAGGCAACTTCTCAGGCTTAATTTCTTTACCTGTAAAACGAGTCTAATACTTAAGCCTGGATAATCTCTCAAAAGCTATCAAACAAATTAACTCAACGATTATAAAAAACTTTTAAAACTATAAAGAGATGCAATGGTGTCATGATCATCACCACTGCTATATGGACGTAACTTCAAAGAGTCTAATATTTATTCATTCACTCAATAGGTATACTAAACATCTATTATGTTGTAGGTACTATTCCAGGCTCTGGAGATATAGCAGAGATAAAACACACCTGTGGCTCAAAGGAGTGGGGCGCTGGCCCCATATGCCAGAGGTGGTGGGTTCAAACCCAGCCTTGGCCAAAAGCTACAAAAAAAAAACGCAACATCCTGGCCTTCCAAGATTTACAACGTGATGAGATTCACCATACAATAAAAACATGAAAATGAAATTGAATAAATATGCAATTTATTTTTGCTAGATGGTGATAAGGAAATTAGAGGAAAGGAAAGTAAATCTCCCAGCAGGATAATGTTGCTATTTTTTTTAAAAAAGGGCAGACCTCTTTAAGAAGATGACACTTGAAGGACCTGAAGGAAGCAGGGAAGCAGCCACCTTCTGTTTGGGGAAAGAGTGTGAGACAGAGGGAACAGCACATGCAAACCAAAGCTCTGAGGCAGGAGCTGAGGCGCTCATGGGGTGGGGCACAGGGGGCACATGGGCAGGAGACCAGGTCAGAGAAAGAAAGGGGACAGTCCTGGAAGGCCTTTGTAAGAAGTCAGCTCTCATTTGGATTGATATGACCAGACATAAACTGTGTTGTGTTGCTTCATTAAAACAGACAGGAAAAGTAAAGAAGCCTGGAACAGTCAGGAGGCTAGACTAAGGGCATCGCCCCAGGCAACAGATGACTTGGTTGGGAGACAGGAAAGTTAAAAAGTGACTCTCTATTGGTTAGGTAATTTTTACATATGATTATAAGACTTTAACAGAAGATGGGATGATGAGACAAAACTATTTTATCTTCCATTTTAAAAAATACAATATAATTTAGGCATAAGTATAATTTGATAGCTTAGGCAACAGAATGAGGCACTGACTATAAAAATAAAATAAAATGGAAATCTTTTTAACTAAATAAAAGAACTTTAGAATTGAAAGAAACTTTTCAGATTCATCTCGTTCAAAAGTTATTTTCTCTTTTGAAATGATTTCAAAATATCTGCCTTAAAAGCAAAAGGGGAAATGGCTTATAGAGGGCGAGAGACCCAGTTTTGGCCCCTAGCAACTGTGAGTTGGATTTCCAGACCCCCAACTTTTCCTGTTCCAGTCAAAGGTGGTCTTTACTTTCACAACAGAAGCCATGTAAAGTCTCTTTGCCATAGGGAGAGGAATAAATCTCTCTTAAATTGTGTTAGAAATAGCAGCCTGTCTCAGATCAATGAAAAGAATAATCCTGTGGATTTTGTTATGTGTGATGTCACTGGGCAGAAAGCATTACTTTAAAAAATAATGAGTCTTCTTGGGTTTTATGTAAACCCCCTGCTCCCACTGTTCATTCATAGCTCTCAATGGACTCACAATCAGTTATCTCAGAGCAGGGAATGGTTAGAAACTCTCAACCAATGTTCAAGTAAAGAAAATCAGGCATTTTTCTTAATTCCACTAGCTTTCAATGAATTTTACTGCAATTTTCATTCCTCATGGTCCTGTGTTTGAGCATACTAGTAAGAAACAAAGATTATTCTTTCTAATTCCATGTAATTTTAACTTTTAGTTATCACATATATACTATATTAAGTGGTTTATAGAGACTAAGACAGACATTGTCCCTGTGCTTGAACTTGAGTCCTGCTCCTTTAGACCTTGTCCACAGTGGACACACCAGTTGTTCAGTACCAACACCTGTCTCTGATGCCAACAGTCTTCTTCTTTCAGGGGAAAACAGTCACTTCCTCAGTCAAAGTGGTTTTAAAGTATTTGACTCAAAAGCAAAGAAACAAAAACTTTGTACATACCACTCCAATTTTTAGCCATCTTGAACATATTTGCAGCTCTGGTATACATTTCACAAGCCTCTTCTATTCTTGTGTTTCCACTGAGAAAAATTGAAAAATAAGGTTAGGTTTCTTTGAACAACCATTCATATCTCCAATCCTCCCTCTGTCAAATAATAAACATTTAGTGAGCACCACTATGTACTGGACAAGCATTGCAGGATCTTCACAGCTGTTCAGAGGAGGTAACCCTCTTCTTTCCATTCTTCAAATGAGGAGATGGCTAATGAGGCTACGACAGCAAAGCAACCAGCCCCGATCACACAGCAAGGACACCACAGAGCTGAGAATCAAGCGCAGATCCAGCTGATTCCAGAACCCTACCCTCTTGACCAAAGTCTTTCCCATGTATAAAAACTGAGGTTTTATATCAGTCTCAGTAGTTAGAATTAGGGTGATTATATTGTGAAGGATAAAGACAACTTTACTCGGTTACCTTCCTAGCATCTAGCCACTATGTTTATTCAGTCTTAAACATAAAAACAAAACCTAAAGCCAGACCTTATGAGACAGTGCCACGCTATTCTACACTTGTATTAATATCATCTCGCAGCTCTACCAGGGATTCAGCATCCAACCCCACACCCTGTGTAGAAAAGCATATTTGTTTCCGTTTTTGTTTTGAGACGAGTCTCACTTTATTGCCTTTGGTAGAGTGCCGTGGTGTCACAGCTCACAGCAACCTCAAAGTCTTGGGCTCAAGGGATTCTCTTGCCTCAGCCTCCCAAGTAGCTGGGACTACAGGCGCCCACCACAATGCCCGGCTATTTTTAGAGACAAGGTCTCGCTCTGGCACAGGCTGATCTTGAACCTGTGATCTCAGGCAATTCATCTGCCTCAGCCTCCAGAGTGTTAGGATTACAGGTGTTAACCACTGCACTGGGCCCTAGAAAAGCATTTCTACAAGACACTGCAACGCTCTTGAATACATACAGTTCTGGAAAACTTTCACCAGGCAGTTGATTCTACTGAGAGATAGCTTTAGCTGCTTATAAATTTATTCTTACATAAAAGCCAAAATAATCCTCATAATTTCCTCAGAGTTTTCCTCAGCTTAACTCAATCTGGATGGTTATTATCACATATGGAAGGCATGAAAACCTCTGGGAACATTACATCATATTATCTCATAAGGAACTTATATCTAGAATGTACAAAGAACTCTTACACGTCAGTAATAAAAAGACTAATCACCCAATTAAAAAAATGGATGAAGAACTTGCTTGGAGAGGCTGAGGCTCCTTCACGAAGTTATTTACCCATCTTATCTAACTATATAATAAACATAAAATAACTAGTGGAAAAGCAAGATGCAGGAGACTAACTGTGCAGCGCACTCACCAAGGGACTCAGTGGAGTTATGGACATGGGTGAGGTGGAAGGTGACTGGTGGCTGGACCCCACACAAACATGAACATGTGCATGAACACACATCTGCTGGGGTCTCCAAACTCCAGCAGCACACAGTGCCCTAGTGCAGAGTAGAGGCCGGGCCCACAGTGAGGCCCTGGTGTGACTCAGACCTTAGTCAGAAATTACTAAAAACCTGACCCTGGGCTAGTTCTTTAACTCTTTCGCACCTTGGTTTCTGTACATGTAAACTGAGGACAATATTATCTATACTTTTGAGTTATTATAAGAATCAAAAGAAATAATTCATATATAGTTGTCAATGTACAGCTTAACTCAATCTGGATAGTTATTATAACCAGATTCACATATTGAACGCATGAAAACACTTGGGAACATTACATCATGTATCTCACAAGGAACTTATATCTAGAACGTACAAAGAACTCTTACAACTAAGTATTGAAAAGACTAATCACCCAATTAAAAAAATGGACGAAGAACCTGAATCAACATTTCTCCAAAGAAGACATACAAATGGCCATTACACATGAAAACACACTCAACATCATTAGCCACTGGAGAAATTTAAGTCCAAACCACATGATATTACTTGGCTCCTGTTAGAAGGGTTAGAGTCAAAAGATAAACAGTTACAAGTGTTAGGGAGGACGCAGACAAACTGGAACACTCATCTACTGCTTGTAGTAATGCAAAATGTTGTAGTCACTTGAAAAATCAGTTGGCAGACGCTCAAAAGGTTAAACATAGTTACCATATAACCCAGCAATTCTACTCTTAACTACACCCCGAAGGGAAAGGAAAACATATGTCCACACAAAAACTTGTATGCAAATGTTCATAGCAGCATTAATCATAATAGCCAAAAAGTGAAAAAAATCAAGTGATGATTAATAAAATGTAGTGTACACATACAGTGGAATATTATTGGGCAATAAAAGGTGATAAAGTACCGATACACGCTAAAACACGGTTAAGCCTTGAAAACGTGCAAAGTGAAAGAAGCCAATACAGTATGATTCCATTAACATGGAAGACCTAGAGTGAGCAATCAACAGAGACAGACAGACGGAGGCTGCCTAGTGCTAGGTGGATGTCTGTCGTCTCTAAAACTCAAATCAAAACTTAATCTCCAGGGCAGCAGTGCTGGGGCTGATGAGAGGCGTTCAGGTCACAAAGGCTCTGCCCTCCTGGTCAATGAATGCTTCTATAAGGTGGTTTGTGAGGGTGGGTTCTTTCTCCTTCCATTTTCTGCCACAGGAAGACACAATCATACCAGTTCTCTTTTCCATCTTCTGCCCTGTGAGGACACAGCAAGAAGGCACTCACCAGACAAGGATGCCGGCAACCTGGGCTTTCTAACATCCAAAATGTGAGAAATAAATTTCTGTTCGTTATAAATTACCCAATCTCAGGAGAGTACACAGTACCTAGAACAGGAAGTGTTGGGAAAATGGGGAGGTGGGGGAAATGACAGCTCAAAGGCTTCTTTTGGGGGGTAAAGATGTTCTAAAATTGTGATGGCTGCACAGTCCTGAGAAGACACTAAAAACCACGGAATTCATTTCATTTCACTTTTTCTTTCTTTTTTTTTATGATTATGAAATCATAATTTCATATTTTATTTTTTATTGTTGGAGATTCATTGAGGGTACAAGAAACCATGTTACACTGATTGCATTTGTTGGGTAAACTCCCTCTTACAATCGTGTTTTGCCCCCAAAAGGTGTGGCACACACCAAGACCCCACCCGCCTCGCTCCTTCCCTCTCTCTGCTCTTCCTTTCCCCACCCCTCCCTCATTCTTTCTCTCTCTGCTCTCCCCTCCCTTTATCCCCACCGTGTGAATAATTGTCATTAATTGTCCTCATATCAGAATTGAGTACATGGATTCATGCTTCTCCATTCTTGTGATGCTTTACTAAGAATAATGTGTTCCACTTCCATCCAGGTTAATACAAAAGCTGTAAAGTCTCCATTTTTTTAATGGCTGAATAGAGTCTCACTCTTGTCCCACACAGGCAAGAGTACTGTGGTGTCAGCCTACCTCACAGCAACCTCAAACTCCTGAGCTCAAGTGATCTTATCGCCTCAGTCTCCCCAGGAGCTGGGACGACAGGTGCTTGCTACAACACCTGGCTAAATTCTTCAATTGTTTAGAGATGGGGTCTCACTCTCACTCTCACTGGAACTCCCTGAGCTCAAGCGGCCTTCCTGCCTCAACCTCTCTGCATGCTAGGATTGCAGGCATGCGCCACCATGCCTGGCATGAACTGTACACTTTAAATGGGTGTACTGAATGGCATATGAATTACATCTCAATAAAGCTGCTCCCCCAAATCAAAACACAAACAAAAATAACCTCTGGGAGCTATGTCACAGTGAATAAGCCACACCAGAGATAAAGTGTTAGAAACAAAGCTTCTTCTTACATCCTCATGCCCCTTTCTCTCTACTCTAAATCTACATATTTAAAAAAAGATTGGGGGCCCGTGCTCAGTGGGTAGGGTGCCAGCCCCATATATGGAGGATGGTAACTTTGAGCCCAGCCCCTGGCCAAACTGCAACAAAAAATAGCCGGGCATTGTAGCAGGTGCCTGTAGTCCCAGCTACTCGGGAGACTGAGGCAAAAGAATAGCCTAAGCCCAGAAGTTGGAGGTTGCTGTGAGCTGTGATGCCACTGCGCTCTACTGAGGGTGATAAAGTGAGACTCTGTCTCTAAAAAGAGATTAAAAAATAAAAAAAAATTAACTGACAGGTTTCCCTGGTGGAAAATTTCCTATATGAGAACATTCTCAACTTTAGACATGGATCCTCTGGCGCTAACAAAGGCAGCCACTTTCTTGTGTTTCATTTTTCTAAAGAATATCAGGAGTCTTGAACTGTAATTATAGTGTAATCATTCTCATTAAAGGCTTCCAAATAAAACTAGCTTAAGTAAAAAGTACTTCATCCTATTATTTTCAAAGACAGATACAGCTAGGAATAGCAGAACTCCCACCTTATACTAGGTTTTTTGCCAGATATTTCCACGTTATGTCATTTTCATTATTACAACAACCATGGAAGACCTCCATTTGACAGAAAAGAAAATAGTATCTAGATGCCAGTGGTTCCCGAGGTCATTCAGCCAAGGTCAGTGGTGTCTGACACTTGACTTTAAATTCACTGATCTTTTTTTTTTTTGTTGTTAAACAGAGTCTTACTATGTGGCCCTTGATAGAGTGCCATGGCGTCACAGTTCACAGCAACCTCAAACTCACGGTCTTCAGCGATTTTCTTGCCTCAACCTCTCAAGTAGCTGGGACTACAGGCGCCCACCACAACACCTGGCTATTTTTGTTGTTGTTGTTGTAATTGTCATTGCTGTTTGGCAGGCCCAGGTTGGATTTGAACCCGCCAGCTCCGGTATATGTGCCCTAGCCACTGAGCTATAAGCGCCAAGCCAAGTTCAGTGATCTTTATAAAAAATATTGCATGAACCCTGCTAGACAGTGAGATTCTTGCCTCTTCTGAAACAGAATTAAGAGAAGTATTCCGACTTTATAAACAATAATCTATTTCATCATAGATAGAAAATAACTTTAAAACTTCGTGAAAAATGTATTTTCGAAATTATCCAAAGTGTTTACTTTGTTTTACATACATGAAAGTTCATTTTTCTAAGTCTTGAGAGCAAATATTCAAAATTCATGTTCAAATAACCCAACTGTTACCCAGAGCCCTCACAGAAGATCCTTACAAACAGAAGCAAGATTCTGTGAGGGGACTCTATGTTATAAAGTGATATAACACAAGGTCATGGCACCAAATTAACATTAAGAGGGCTAAATTGAGCTAAATTCACTAGTTTTTGGTATAATAGGTTTCCGACCTTAAAGAATGTTTTCTCCACCATGAAAGAAACACTCACCGGCCTGCACCAGAACCACTACCACCTAGCAGCCCCAGCGGAGACTTCACCCTCAATTCCAGGGGCAAGGCAGACTCTCTCTTCTTGACCCTACTTATTCAGGAAATATCTATGGATACGTGCCAGAGAACACTATGAAAAAAAATTCTTGCCCACAAGAAAGTTAGAATGCAGAGAAAAGAGTTCTTCAGGGCTGGAAGAGGTCTGAGGGTGGTAACAACCCCCATGATCCACTGGACATGTGGTCAAAGCCGCTACTTGTCCTATTAGGAGCCAGTGAACACCAGAGCCCTGAAAACCAATTAATCCTCAAATAATCTAAAGTCATGATTTGTTTCCATCCTGAACAGTACCTTTTTAGGAGCTCTGTAAAACTGCAGTACATACAATTTTAAAACCGAGTGGAAGGAGGGAGACATGAAAAGTAAAACCGTGGAAACTAATGGCCCACACATCAGCTTTAGAAGCTGCCTCTACAAATCACAAGATATTCAAGTACAAGTATCACAAAAAGTGACAATGATAGTGCTGTGCGGAGGTGCATACATAATTAGAGGCAAAATTTAGCTGTACTGTCATAATGCCCCCAAAGGGGTGTCAAGACTTGACAAGGAACTGCAAAAAGGGATTCTGTTAGTGGTAGGGGGACCCACCGAATAGGATAGCGCCTTCTCATCATTTACCAGCAACATCTCATTAGCCACCAGCCTGACGCTCTAGAGAAAGGGACAGCACAGGGCCTGGTGCGCAGGCCACCCAACAGCACCAATTCCTAGCATCTAAACAGAAGAAACTGTCCACATTATAGCTTTTTTTTTTTTTTTCAGAGACAGAGTGTCACTTTATTGCCCTCAGTAGAGCGCTGTGATGTCACAGCTCACAGCAACCTCCAACTCCCAGGCTTAGGCAATTCTCTTGCCTCAGCTTCCCAAGTAGCTGGGACTACAGTCACCCGCCAGAATATCCGGCTATTTTTTTGTTGCAATTTGGTGGGAAATGGGTTCAAACCCACCACCTGCCACCCTCAGTATATGGGGCTGGTGCCCTACCCACTGAGCCACAGGCACCGCCTCACATTAAAGTTTTTAAAAAGTTTTCACATGTGTCCCTCAAACAAGAAGCCAATATGAAAAGTATCCAGAAAAGGAAAGGAAAATTCATAATCTCTTTAAAAAGTGCCTCTGCCATATATAGAGCTATTTAAAACTTCATGTTATTATCAACTCCATACGCAACTGTCATCTGATGCTTCCTTTCTGTATTCTCCATAAAGGCTAAGAACTTGGGGTTTTCCTAGGTAAACATAACCCTTCTAAGATGATTTAACTGATTTACTTTTGAAACAATCCAATTTCTTTCATGTGATGAAAAAAGTAAAGACTTCTGCAACAGAAGAGATGAAAAGACCCCAGGAGGGCACAAAATGGCTAGAAGAAAGGTTTCTGAATGTTCTCAACACCATGAGGTGACAGACCTGCTAACTACCCTAATTTGATCACTATACAACATACACACAAGGTACTGGAACCTTACAGAATGCCCCATACATATATGCAAGTACAATGTATTAATCAAAGTGTTTTTAAAATTTTTTTAAAGGCAGAAGAGAAATAATCTCCAGAATGCTAATCCTTACTCCAAAATCAGTATTTCAAAATTCCTTGGGTTTTGCAGAAACCAGTAACACAGAACTCAAGGTAGAATGGAAGAGCCCAATGAATCCTGTCATTTACCAGCCTCTGATTCCCAGGACTCATCAGGTGCTTCCCCTGGCAGTGGATACAAAGGAGAAGGACTCCACCGGGCAAGCCCACCTGAGCCAGGAGGGGAGCACTGTGTCGTCCTGTCTGGGGTCTTGGATTCAATTTCCTGAGAGCTTTTCACTTTATTTCTCCTTAATTAAGAAAAAATAAGCATAGGTTCTCAGACACAGGAAACCATCTGAGGCATTTAAGGACTATGATCGAAGTAAATGTGTTTAAGCATAATTTCCTGGAAAAGTTTACAAGGACAGGTATACCAAGGAAAGATAGCGGGACTTTATTTTGGCAACAGTCCCAATCCCTCCACTTGGTATGAGGAGGAGTCATACACCTTTTTTACGGCGGGGAAGTAGCTATAGATTGGACCAATTAATAAAACAAAGCCAAGATATTCAAATACATAAGAAGGCTAAAAATAGTAACCACTGGATAAACTTAAATGATTGCTGCCAAGAGTAGTTTTTAAACTAAATTTCAGTCTTTACAAAAATCCAAGCTTTAGAAGTACTGATGAGACTTGTAATTCCCAAAAAACAACAGCAGCTGCCTAAAGACAAATTTGTCCACACATCTTCCAGAAACCAAGTAGATCAACAAGGAACAAATACAACCACCTATAATCCACGCCTACAGCAAAACTGGGAGACAGAACTCAGCAACCCTCCATTTTAAGTATAATTGGAAAAAAGAAAAATCTACAAAAATCAAACCAAAGCCTGTGGACAACAGGGGGAGTACAGCAGGGCCTGACAATAGTCCAAGTGGGACCTCCCTACGTGGGAGGAAGAAAGAGAGCAGGGGAAAGACCCAGCAGTTAGAGCACTGCAGGGGGCACAGAGAGGCACCGCCAGAGGCTGCAGTCTCTAAGAAACACTGCTTTGGGGAAAGAGGCAGGCAACCTAGAAAGGAGAGACAGCTCTACAGAGGCCTGGCAATAAAAAGAAGGCGGCAAGTAACAAGTATTACAGAGATGGAAGTCATACTAAGTACCTCCCACCCAACACCATTCATTAGAGAAACCGCACTTAACTGTACTGACACCCACTACATGCTAAGACACCTGCAAAGTCAACTAAACCCCTCATCTCATTAGATAAACACAAGCTATTGTGGGTCTTGAGAAACATCAGGACTCTCTCAATAGAAAAGGGACAAAGCATCCATCCAAAACTAGTATGTAAGCATGAACAGCCGGGCACAGTGGCTCATACCTGTAATCCAAGCACTCTGGGAGGCCAAAGCAGGTGAATTGCCTGAGCTCACAGGTTCAAGATCAGCTGGCGCCAGAGCGAGACCTCATCTCTAAAATTAGCTGGGCACTGTGGTCTCTAAAAATAGCCGGGCGGGTGCCTGTAGTCCTAGTTACTCGGGAGGCTGAGGCAAGAGAATCACTTGAGCCCAAGAGTTTGAGGTTGCTGTGAGCTGTGATGCTCACCGCACTCTACCAAGGGCGACAAAATGAGACTCTGTCTCCAGAAAAAAACAAAAAAGGAATAAAAACTTCACAGCTGACAAAATATGCTCCCCAAACAACCACAACACAGAGGAAAATGATAATGCCATATGATCTGAATATTATTATTAAACGGAGAGAGGATACCCTGAAGTGTGAGGTCTAGGAGAACAGAGGTCTTTTCAAGGAGACCTCAAGGATACACCTGTGGTGTCCTCCCCAGGGCGACTCAGCTCTTAGAATTCGTAGAAACTTAACTTCCTGGGACCTGGAAATTTCCACTTCTGTGAAATCCTGTAGTTCTGTGGGGGCTGGAACAGCTTCTCCCACTTGATTCAAACTAACCAGTGAGAAAGGTACCTGTGGGCTAGAACTTGTTGACTAGAGATAAAAAGGCCAGTCGGGGAGCATAGCCATTTTGAATTCTAATTCTTCTATGCCATTTGCTCAGCTGAATGAGTAATGTAGTAACTGACGGGAAAGACCCCTAAAGGCCCCTAACTCTTTCGGCCTGAGCCCCCATCCGTCTCAAACCCTCCTTTTTGGTTTAATTCTGAGAACAGGATTCTGACAAGGAAGTTCTCTGAGTTCCCTGACTCCCTAGCAATGTGTAAACACAATGATGAGAAACTTACCTCAACCTCCCTAGCCAGCTAAACAATGGTAAAAACTCACTCAAGCAGAGATTCCCAGGTACTGGGCTTTCCAAGTTGTGCCCAGGCAGAGTTGTGCCCCGGCAGAGTTGTGCCCCCTGAGCCGCCATGCAGCTAACCCCTGAGCCAACTCCCTGACTGTGACTCCGCCTTGTAACCTGCCATGTTTTACATTTGTACATGCTTGCTTTGCCATATCATTACAAAAAGGGTATAAAAGGCTGCCTGCATTTCTCGTAGGGGCTGTTTGCCTTTTGGAGGCAGCGGTTCGTCTGTGCAGATGTAACCACTTGATTTGGCCGTTTGCCCTTTGGGCAGCGGTCTGTCTGTACAGATGTAATAAATGACCACCTGATTTGGGCCGTCTGCCTTTTTGCAGTGGCCCCCCTGCGCAGGAGTAAATATACTCACCTCTGATTTGTACCAAAGTGAGGGTCCATATTTTTTATGGGTGGCCTCAGTTACAACATTAAAAGCCCTTTCCTCTTAAATATAGCGTTTGGGTGCTCTTTTTCTCCATTGGGCCTCATCTTATCACAACTTTTAGATATGAAAGTATACCAGGAGTCAGAAATTTAAAAATTCAGAATGGAAATACATAAGACAATGAGATGATGAACTCATGTTTCAAATCCTAGGACAGAAAGAAATGACCTCAAAAATAAAATATTTGTTATATTTAAGGGGAGAATAGGTTCTACTAACAGAGAGGAGAAGAATGAAAACAGCCAAGAGAATGAAAATGAAGAGATAAAGATTGAAGAAACAGGGAGAGAACAGACAGGGAGCCAACACCAATGTAACTGGAGTCCTACGGAGAGGAGGAGAAAATACTGATTTTTATAATAAGGATATCAGAGAAATTTCTGAAACAGAAGACAACCTGAACCTAAGTACTGAGCAGGGCCCTCTCTGCCCACTGCCCATGAGGTGGAGCCCATTCCTGACTACCCTGCTGTGTTCGTACTTCATAAGCCCATCTTTCTCTTCCTCCATAAACTTTGTTTTATGCTTGCCTTAAATAAATAAATACTGAACAGGCCTACCATGTGCTGGGAAAACTGACCTAGAATAGTCTACTATGAGACATATTCTTTTTTTTTGTTTTTTTTTTTAGAAAATTGAAATAGTAAACCTTTATTTTGTTATTGTTGTCTAACACATATTGAGCATTTACTATACAATCTATGACCTAGTACTATTTCTTTTTAATTGTCGGGGATTCATTGAGGGTACAAGAAACCAGGTTACACTGATTGCATTTGTTAAGTAAAGTCCCTCTTACAATGTTTTGCCCCCGAAAGATGTGGGACACAGACTCCACCCCCCTCACTCCTTCCCTCTCTCTGCTCTTCCTTTACCCACCCCTCCCTCATTCTTTCTCTCTCTGCTCTCCCCTTCCCCCACCCCCACCATGTTATTAATTGTCATTGATTGTCCTATATCAAAATTGAGTACATGGGATTCATGCTTCTCCATTCTTGAGATGCTTTACTAAGAATAATGTGTTCCACTTCCATCCAGGTTAATAACAAAGGCTGTAAAGTCTCCATTTTTTTTAATGGCTAAATAGTATTCCATAGTGTATATATACCACAACTTGTTAATCCATTCCTGGGTTAGGGGGCATTTAGGCTGTTTCCACATTTTGGCGATTGTAAATTGAGCTGCAATAAACAGTCTTGTGCAAGTGTCCTTATGATAAAAGGATTTTTTTCCTTCTGGGTAGATGCCCAGTAATGGGATTGCAGGATCAAACGGGAGGTCTAGCTTGAATTCTTTGAGAGTTCTCCATACTTCCTTCCAAAAAGGTTGTATCAGTTTGCAGTCCCACCAGCAGTGTAAAAGTGTTCCCTTCTCTCCACATCCACGCCAACATCTGCAGTTTTGAGATTTTGTGATGTGAGCCATTCTCACTGGAGTTAGATGGTATATGAGACACATTCTAATAAAACTATTAGATGTTATAAATAAATAAAAACTCTGG
>CAUYON010192586.1:0-20864 GCA_963573935.1 Arctocebus calabarensis
AGCCCCGGTGTTGGAGGTTGCTGTGAGCTGTGTGATGCCATGGCACTCTACTAAGGACGAAAAAGTGAGACTCAAAGAGCCAGGATTCTCACACAGACTGTCAACAGCAGTTGCTTTGACAGGGAAGGAGAGACCTCTTTACTGTACACATCCTGTACTTGTTTGTGTAGTTTTTATACAATGTGCAAGTATTGCTTTTGCAAATGCATATTTTTTTTTTTTTTGAGACAGAGCCTCAAGCTGTCACCCTGGGTAGTTTGCCGTGGCATCACAGCTTGCAGCAATCTCCAGCTCCTGGGCTCAGGCGATTCTCCTGCCTCTACCTCCCAAGTAGCTGAGACTAAGGCGCCCGCCACAACACCTGGCTATTTTTTGGTTGCAACTATTGTTGTTTGGCAGGGCCGGGCTGGATTCAAACTCACCAGCTCAGGTGTACGTGGCTGGTGCCTTAGCCGCTTGAGCCACAGGCACCGAACCCCATAACTTTTTTTTGAGATAAAGTCTCACCCTGTTGTCCAGGCTAGAGTGCTGTAACATCACAGCTCATAGCAACCTCAAACTCTTGGGCTCAAGCAATTCTCTTGCCTCAACCTCCCAAGTAGCTGGAACTATAGTTGCCCGCCACAACACCTGGCTATTTTTTTTTTTTTTTTGGTCATCCTGGGTAGAGTGCTGAGGCATCACTGCTCACAGCAACCTCCAACTCTGGGGCTTAAGCGATTCTCTTGTCTTAGCATCCCAAGTAGCTGGGACTACAGGGGCCTAGCACAATGCCCAGCTATTTTTTGGTTGTAGTTGTCATTGTTTGGCAGGTCTGGGCTGGATTCGAACCTGCCAGCTCTGTGTATGTGGCTGGCGCCCTAGCCACTGAGCTACAGGCGCCGAGCTACACTGTTTTTACAGATGGGGGTCTCGCTCTTCCTCAGACTGGTCTCGTACCTGTGGGCTCAGGCAATCCACCCGCCTCAGCCTTCTAAACTGCTAGGATTACAGGCATGAGCCACAGTGCCCGGCCACCCAGCCCCCCATAAATTTTTCTATTTTTAGTAGAGATGGGGTCTTGCTCTAGCTTAAAATGATCTCTGAACTCCTGAGTTCAAGGGATCCTCCCACCTCCTGGAGATATAGGATTACAGGCAGGAGCCCCCAGGCCTGCCCTCAGGGTCTTGCTCTTCCTTGGCTCGTCTCCAACCTTGGATTTCAAAGAGTCTTCACAAATTGACCTCCCAAAGTGATGGGATTCAGGTGTCACTTAGACCTCAACAGGCCAAAGGCATAATTGTAGAAAATCCTTGCCTAATTATGAACAATCCTTGCAACCGTCAGCCTTTGAGAATAGCCTAAGGCCAAGAGGTTCAGGCCAGACCTCCCCTGCTGTTTCCAGAGCAGCCCAGCCTGGGGATCTTCACCCTACGTTAGATGAAGAGGAGAAGGTTAGGAGATGTGAGGGAAATGTTGAGATGAGATTTCCCATTTGGGAAATTACTGGATCCACTGAAGGAGGAAATTGTCTTTAAGTAGAAACACACCCTCCTTATTATATATAATTTTTGTCAATTAAAATAAATAACTAAACATATTTATAAATTGCAAAAATAACACACCTAAAGTAAGGGAGCCGCCAGGTCACCTAAGGAGGAGTGACTAGGCCCAAGTCAGAAATCCTGAGCTGGACCAGGTGAGGTGGCTCACGCCTATAATCTCAGCACTCCAGGAGGCCAAGGCCAAGGATAACCTGAGCTCACTGGTTCAAGACCAGTCTGAGGCAGAGCAAGACCTCTAAAAATAGTCAGACGTGGTTAGCTGGACCTGTGACAGGCACTTGTAGTCCCGCCTACTGTACTGGGGGCGCTGAGTTAAGAGGATCATTTGAGCCCAAGAGTTTGAGGTTGCTGTGAGCTATTATGCTATAGCACTCTACTGGGTTACAAAGTGAGATTTTTGTCTCTAAAACAAACAAAAAAACTATGGCCAGGCACGGTGGCCCACACCTGTATATAATCCTAGCACTCTGGGAGGCTGAGGAGAGTGGATCACTTGTGCTTGCTCAGCCTGAGCAAGATAGAGATCCTGTCTCTACTGAAAATAGAAAAATTAGCAGGGCAGCTCAGCGCCTATAGCTCAGCAGCTAGGGTGCTAGCCAAATACACTGAAGCTAGAGGATTCAAACCCAGCCCAGGCCTAACAAAAAACAATGACGACAACAACAACAACAAAAAATAGCCAAGGGTGGCACCTGTGGCTCAGGAAGTAGGGCACCAGCCCCATATGCCAAGGGTGGCAAGTTTGAACCCGGCCCCGGCCAAACTGCAACAAAAAGAATAGCCAGGCAGGCTCGGCGCCTGTGGCTCAACGGGCTAAGGCTCCAGCCACGTACACCTGAGGCTGGCGGGTTCGAATCCAACCCGGGCCACCAAACAACAATGAAGGCTGCAACCAAAAAAATGGCCGGGCATTGTGGCAGGTGCCTGTAGTCCCAGCTACTTGGGAGGCAGAGACAAAAGACTCGCTTAAGCCCAGGAATTGGAGGTTGCTGTGAGCTATGATGCCACAGCACTCTATCCAGGGTGAGAACTTGAGGCTCTGTCTCAAAAATAAATAAATAAATAAAGTGTCACTTAAAAAAAAATAGCCAGGCATTGTGGCAGGTAGCTGTAATCCCAGCTACTTGGGAGGCTGAGGCAGAAGGATGGATCACTTGGGCCCAGGAATTTGAGGTTGCCATGAACTAGGCTGACACCATGGCACTCTACGTTGGGCAACAGAGTGAAACTGTTTCACAAAAGTAAAAATTTGCCTACTTGGGAGGCAGAGGCAGGAGACTTGCTTGAGCCCAGGAATTGGAGGTTGCTGTGAGCTATGATGTCACAGCACTCTGTCCAGGGTGACAGGTTGAGGCTGTCTCCAAAAAAAAAAAAAAAAAGTAAAAATTTAAGGGAGGAGAGGGGAAGGAGGGTAATTGGTGGGGCCACACCTATGGTACATCTTAGAAGGGTACAGGCGAACCTTACTAAATGTAGAATACAAATGTCTTCATATAACAACTGAGAAAATGCCACGAAGGCTATGTTAATCAGTTTGATGAAAATAGTTCAGATTGTATATGAAACTAACACATTGTACCCCTTGATTGCACTATTGTACACAACTATGATTTAATAATAAAGACAATTTAAAAAAAAAGTAAAAATTTAAGGGCAGCGCCTGTGGCTCAAAGGAGTAGGGGGGCGGTGCCTGTGGCTCAATGAGTAGGGCTCTGGCCCCATGTACCGAGGGTGGAGGGTTCAAATGTAGCCCCGCTGAACTGCAAAACCAAAACAAACAAAAAATAACCGGATGTTGTGGCAGGCACCTGTAGTCCCAGCTACTCGGGAGGCTGATGCAAGAGAATTGCCTAAGCCTGGGAGTTGGAGGTTGGTGTGAGTAGTGTGACGCCACAGCACTCTACCGAGGGCAATAAAGTGAAAAAAAAAAAAAAAAAAGGAGTAGGGCGCTGGCCCCATATGCTGGTGGGTTCAAACCCAGCCCCAGCCAAAAACCGCAAAAAATAAATAAATAAATAAGTAAAAATTTAAAAATATAAGGCAGGAGAATTGCTTCAGCCCAAGAGTTGGAGGTTGCTGTGAACTATGATGCCATGGCACTCTACCAGGGCAACATCTTGAGGCTCTGTCTCAAAAACAATAATAATAATGATGATGATGAAAGAACTGCCAAACCAAAACAAAGAAAAATAGTCTCAGCACCTGTAGCACAGTGGTTACAGTGCCAGCCACATGCACCAAGGCTGGCGGGTTTGAACCCAGCCCAGGCCAGCTAAATAACCGGGCATTGTGGTAGGCGCCTGTAGTCCCAGCTACCTGGAAAGCTGAGGCAAGAGACTAACTTAAGCCCAAGAGTTTGAGTTTGCTGTGAGCTGTGACATCAAAGCACTCTACCAAGGGTAACATAATCAAACTCTGTCTCAAAAAACAAAAGAAACATTAAAAATATAGAAAAGAAGATTATATACACCTGATTGATGAGAATAGGATGAGATAGTTGTGAGCCCTAACCCCATATTTCCTCTAGGAGCAATGGTTGAGCATCCACTAATTCAGTGTTTATGGCATCTTTAAGGAATACTTGTATAACTACCCAAAAAACTGTATTTGCTGTGTGTCAGGGAACATTTTTTTTTGAGACAGAATTTGGCTATGTCGCCCTTGGTACAGTGCCGTGGTGTCACAGCTCATAGCAACTTCAAACTCTTGGGCTTAATCAGTTCTCTTGCCTCAGCCTCCCAAATAACTGGGACTACAGGCACCTGTCATAACGCCCAGCTATTTTTTTGTTGAAGTTGTCGTTGTTTTAACAGGCCCTGGCCGGGTTCAAACCTGCAAACCTTGGTGCATGTGGCCAGTGCTGTAACCACTGTGCTACAGGCCCTGAGCCCAGGCAACACTGTTGGAGGCGGTAATTCCCATGCCCAGATCAACAGGAGGTAGATTCCTGTCTTTATTGCCATTTAACAGAGGAAGAAACCAAGGGACAGAGAAGTTAAGTGACTTGCCTAAAATCATACAGCTAAGTGGCAGCTCTAGAATTCAAACCAGGCAGTCTGTTGAAATGGAACCACTCACTCTGTGCCCTCCTGGGTCTCAAACCTTGCAAGGCAAAAAATGAGTTTTGTCTATCTCTGGATCACCAGCTCTTTAAAAAAATTTTTTTTTTGTAGAGAGAGTCTCACTCTATCACCCTCGGTAGAGTGCCATGGCGTCACACAGCTCACAGCAATCTCCAACTCCTGGGCTTAGGTGATTCTTTTGTTTCAGCCTCCGGAGTAGGTGGGACTACAGGCCCACGCCACAGTGCCCGGCTATTTTTTTTGTTGTTGTTGCAGCTTGGCCGGGGCAGGGTTCAAACCGCCACCCATGGTAGATGGGGCTGGCATCCTACTCACTGAGCTACAGGCAGCTCCGGATCTCCAGCTGTTGGCTTCAGTAAGAAACTTACTGAAAGGGGGCGGTGCCTGTGGCTCAGTCAGGAAGGCGCCGGCCCCATATACTGAAGGTGGCGGGTTCAAACCCGGCCTCAGAAAAATGCAAAACAAAAATGTAGCCAGGTGTTGTGACGGGCGCCTGTAATCCCAGCTACTCAGGAGGCTGAGGCAAGAGAATCACCTAAGCCCAGGAGTTGGAGGTTGCTGAGAGTTGTGTGATGCCACAGTACCCTACAGAGGGCGATAAAGTAAGACTCTGTTTCTATTAAAAAAAAAATAAATAAATAAACTTACTGAAAGGGAGCTGGATGAAGGCAAGAATTCCCCCTCTTGGTTTGGTGCCCATAGCCCAGTGAGTAGGGTGCCGGCCACATACACCGAGGCTGGTGGGTTCAAGCCCGGGCTAGGCCTGCTAAACAACAATGACAACTACAACCAAAAAAAGAATTCCACTTTCTGCTCATCCTTCCTTGTTCAGGGCCCAGGCACCTTGACTGACTCCCCTGCTTCGGCCACCTTAGACCATGGAATGGCAAATGAGTGTAACTTCTAAGGGACGAAGGGTGGCTAAGCCTGAGAACCCTGCAGACTCCGTGATGCCTGTTGTGCTGGCAGCAGATGTGAAGGCCCCATTGATTTTCAGCAGTTACAAACCTAACTCTCATACAAATTTAGACAGGAAGAAGAAAGAGTGGAAATTCCTTCAGTTCATTAAAAAGAGAACCAGCAAGACAGTAAAATTGGTTCCCAGATGGAATTTGAGGAATCAGTTATTATAGAGATTTGGAAAAAAGAATTTTTTTTTTGTTTGTTTTTTATTTTTTTGCAGTTTTTGGCTGGGACTGTGTCTGAACTCACCACCTCCGGCATATGGGACTGGTGCCCTACTCCTTTGAGCCACAGGCGCCGCCCTGATAAAAAAGAATATTAAGAGAAGATTGGTAGGTTACATGCAAAACTGGTTATTGTCCTCCAGGGCCTATAATCCCAACTACTTGGGAAGCTGAGGCAAGAGAATCGCTTAAGCCCAAGAGTTTGAAGTTGCTGTGAGCTGTGATACCAAGGCACTCTACTAAGGGCAACATAGTGAGACTCTGTCTCAAAACAAAAAACAAAAGGCTGACTTGGCGCCTGAGCTGGCGAGTTCAAATCCAGCCCAGGCCCGCCAAACAACAATGACGGCTGCAACCAAAAAATGGCTGGGAGTTCTGGCGGGCGCCTGTAGTCCCAGGTACTTGGGAGGCTGAGGCAGGAGAATCTCTTAAGCCCAGGAATTGGAGGTTGCTGCGAGCTATGATGCCATAGCACTCTATCCAGGGTGACAGCTTGAGGCTCTGTCTCAAAAAAAAAAAAAAAAAAAAAAAAAACAAGGGCAGCTCCTGTGGCTCCAAGGAGTAGGGTCCCGGCCCCATATGCCAGAGGTGGCAGGATCAAACCCAGCCCTGGTCAAAAACAGCAAAAAAAACCAAAACCCCCCAAAAGAAAGTGCCTAAGGCTGTCACAGAACCAAACTGGGATCCATTTGCCCAGCCAAGCAAAACTCTGAGAGCTGCAGCAAAGGAAAGGCTTTATTGTAAAGGGCCAAGCAGGGGTAAGGGTGACTGATTAATACCTAGACTCTCCTACTGCTTTGCACAGGCAGCAAAATTGCAAATCAATATGGGGGGATCATTCATAGGCCTGGCCCCAAGGGGCTGCATGGTTCATGGAAAGGAATGTTGATATGGGTGTGACAGAGCCCTCAGGGGGAAATTGAGAAGGAGGACCCACAATCAGAATTCAATTCACCTGTACTTTGCACAGTGACTCCTGGGAGGCCCCCAAGCTCTTCAGGGTACCTATTTACTTTTCCAGGCAAGGGGCACCTGGGCTTTCCCCATAAGGGATGTAAAACTTTCCTTTATTTCCATGCTGTGCCCCCCAAAACTCTAAGAGAGGTCACTGTTCAGCACCTGGGAAATGGGAGTGACCCTATAAGACCTTTCAAATGAACATTCCCTAGTCACCTGCCTTCCTGCTCAAGCAGCTTCTAACCCCAAGCACACCTAGGAAGGTACCATAGTCAGAGTTCTGATGTTTTTCTGGAAAAATCTTTTTCTTCCCTTAGGGGCATTTACTTATTTATTTATGTAATTTGAAACAGGATCTTGCTTTATCACCCCAACTAGAGTGCCCTAGCATCAACCTAGCTCACTGCAGCCTCAAACTCCTGGGCTCAAGAGATCCTCCTGCCTCAGCCTCCCAAGCAGCTGGGGCTATGGGTACCCCACCACACCCAGCTAATTTTTCTGCTTTGTAGAAATCATGTCTTGCTCTTATGTGCCCTAGTCTCAAAATCCTAGCCTCAAGATAGTCTTCAACCTGGGCCTTCCCTGGGCTTATGGGGGTAAACCACTGGGCTGCCCCTCTAGAGGACTTTAGGCAGAGCCTCCCTGAGCATTACTGTGCCTGGGGCAAGGCAGACTCCACCTTTGGCTCTGGAACCTGGTGAGGAGGGTTGGGGGAGCGGTTGAGGGGTCCCAGGGAGATCTGGGCCAGCTTTGGCCCTGGGTGATCTCCAGGTCCCACCTGCCATCCCCAAACCCAGAGGTCAACCCTGTGTCCCCGAGGTTTTAGTAGTATTACACAGTTTAATATAAATTGACTTTAGGAGTCAGTAATCCTACTGCTAGGTGTATATCCAAAATCTCATTTGGGAAATATTCTTAACTGTATTTGTACTAGTCCAATGCTAGAACAACCCAAAGGCCCATCGGTAAGCAAATGGAGAAGCATTGACTTTCTGTCCTCTGTGGAAGGAGGCAGCTCCCGCATATCAGATTATTGCCCAGCAACCCAAAAGCCCAAAGGGTAACTGGGTGGAGGACTCTCACCCAATGATCCCACATATGTGAGATTCTGAAAAACCCAGTCCATAGTGTCAGGAATCAGATCCTGGCTAGGGCTGGGTGGAGTGACAAGCCTGGATAACATAACTAGAGCCTGTATCTTTTTTTTTTTTTGAGACAGAGCCTCAAAGTTATCACCCTGGGTAGAGTGAGCAACCTCCAACTCCTGGGCTCAAGCAATTCTCCTGCCCCCAAGTAGCTGGAACTACAGGCACCTGCCTGTGGTTGCAGCCATCATTGTTGTTTGGGGGGCCTGGGCTGGATTTGAACCTGTCAGCTCAGTTGTCTCTGGCTGGAGCCTTATGTCAGGCGCCGAGCCTTTCTTTTTATTTTTGAGACACAGGGCAGCGCCTGTGGCTCATTGAGTAGGGCACCGGCCCCTTGTACTGAGGGTGGTGGATTCAAACCTGGCCGTGGCCAAACTGCAACAAAAAATAGCCAGGTATTGTGGTGGGCACCTATAGTCTCAGCTACTTGGGAGGCTGAGACAAGAGAATTGCCTAACCCAGGAGTTGGAGGTTGCTGTGAGCTGTGATGCCATAGCACTCTACCGAGGGGGACAGAGTGAGACTCTGTCTCTTATAAAAAAAAAAATTATTAAAAAAAAAAATTATTTCTGAGACATAGCCTCACTTAGTTGCCCCTTGGTAAAGTGCTGTGGCATCATAGATCACAGTAACCTCAGACTCTTGTGTTCATCGATCCTCTTGCCTCAATTATTCTATTTTTAGTATAAATGGGATCTCCCTCTTGCTCAGGCTGGTCTCAAACTCATGAGGTCAAGCAATCCCCCGCCTCAGCCTCCCAGCGTATTAGGATTTCAGGCATGAGCCATTGCACCCGGCTTGTTTTGAGAATTTAAAAATAAATAAAAAGAAAGAGAAGTACTGACATGGGCTACAACATGGATGAACCTTGAAACATTATTCTCAGCAAAAGAAGCCAGACACAAGTACATGTACCATTAGGTGCCACTTGTACAAAAAACTCAGAAAAAGCAAATCCATAGACATAGAGTGTACATTGGTGGTTGTCAGGAGCTGGAGGCGGGAGCTGGGGAGTGACTATTAATGCATCACTGTAAAGGGATGTCCCTTTGGGGTGAAGAGATGTTTCAGGACTAGGTAGAGGAGATGGCTGCACAGCACTGGGCAGTTCAGTGAACTATTCACTTTGTAAGAGTTAATTTTATGTCATGTGACTCTCAAGAAAAATGGACGGGGGGAGCACCTGTGGCTAAGTGGGTAGAGCGCCAGCCCCATATACCAATGGTGGCAGTTTCAAACCTGGCCCTGGCCAAACTGCAACAAAAAAATAGCTGGGCCTTGTGACAGATGCCTGAAGTCCTAGCTACCCAGTAAGCTGAGGCAAGAGAATCGCCTAAGCCCAAGAGCTGGAGGTTGCTGTGAGCTGTGTGATGCCATAGCACTCTACTGAGGGGGAAATAATGAGACTCTGTCTCTACCAAAAAAAAAAGAGAGAGAGAGAAAAAAGAATAAGGAGGAAAAGAAGGAGAAAGATGGGAGGATGTGGCTTGGCACTCATAGCTAAGTGGTTAGGACGCTGGTCACATACACTGGAGCTGGCTGGTTTGAACCTAGCCTGGGCCTGCTAAACAGCAATGACAAACAACAACAAAATAGCCGGGCATCTATAGTCCCAGCTACTTGGGAGCTGAGATAAGAGAATTGCTCAAGCCCAAGAGTTTGAGGTTGTTGTGAGCTGTGACGCCACAGCAATCTACCGAGGGTGACATAGCAAGACTCTATCTGAAAAAAAAAAAAAAATTACCATATTTCTTGAAAATTTTTTCAACATATAGATTTTATATTGAGTACATGATTATTGCACAACTAATGTTTATAATAAATATTACTGTCTTGACATGATATGCTCAGCACCTATAGCTCAGCAGCTAGGGCGCTGGTCACATATACCAGAGGTGGTAGGTTCGAACCCAGCCCGGGCCTGCCAAACAACGACAACTACAACCAAAAAATAGCTGGGTGTTGTGGCGGGGCTGCTGTAGTCCCAGCTACTTGGGAGGCTGAGGCAAAAGAGTCTCTTAAGCCTAGGAGTTTGAGGTTGCTGTGAGCTGTGGCATCATGGTAGTCTACCAAGGGCGACAGTGAGATGCTGTCTCAAAAAAAAAAAAAACAAAACAAGAGAAAAGGGTTCTCAGGAAGCTATTGATAGAGTCATCTTCACTGAGCACTATTGCCCTGCGGGGTTCGGGGGCCTCAAGCCTTATCCAGCATCTTCCCAGCCCTGGATGGCTCCAGTCTTGGACTTCAGTAGTTCCCGAATGAGGTCAAGCTGGCTGGGAACCTGCAGCCAGCCAGCCAGGTTCCTGCAGACGTCCTTAGCCAATGTCCCAAGGCCTCTGCAGCTTGCTGGTGACTCAGCTTGACACAGGCAGTCACCAGCTACACAGGACATCCTGACAGGTGGACATAAGTCCTGCAGGGCTGAGTCCCTGAAGCACCTGGAGAGGTGCTGAGGCTGAGCCTCCTCCCCACACTTCTCAATTCTGCAGCAGCTTAGATGTCCAAGCTCTGTGGGGCAGGCAGACCTGGACTGCCCCCGTCTGGGTAAGGGCATTGCTACCAAGGCCTGCAGGTCCCTGCGCTTCCTGAGGACACTCCTTTCCTCCTGCCACATCCAGCCCAACCACCCATCCACTTCCCGCTGCCTCCCCCAGTTCTATCCTCCTATCTCCCTCCTGACTCCCAGCCCTATTCAAGCCATTGTCACCACTAGGCTAGCTTGGACCACCTGGACACTCTCACACAGTCAGTTCTGTCTTCCCTTCTCCACCCCCTCCACCAGCAGACACAGAGCCTTTGCTATCTCAAAAAATAAAATAAAGAAAAAGAAGGAAATAGTCATAAAGCATATCTCAAGTCTACTGTAATATCTAGAGATGGGATAGCAATTTGGCACAATCTCTACACAGAGCAATTCGGCCACTCTACCCAAATCACCAGCCCACGCACCCCTACACCCTCTCCCAAGGGTACCCTATGAATATAGACACACTTGTTCAAGATCATGTGCAGCATTTTGTAGCAGCATTTTTTTTTTTATTGTGGCAGAATGAACAAAACATAAAATTGACTGTCTTAACCAATTTTTTTTTTTTTGCGACAGAACCTCAAGCTGTCCCCCTGGGTAGAGTGCAGTGGCATCATAGCTCACAGCAACCTCAAATTCCTGGGCTCAAGCGAGTCTCCTGCCTCTGCCTCCCAAGTAGCTGAGACTACAGGCGCCCGCAACAGCGCCCAGCCATTTTTTGGTTGCAGCCGTCATTGTTGTTTGGCGGCCCAGGCTGAATTCGAACCTGCCAGCTCAGTTGTACGTGGCTGGCGCCTTAGCCGATTGAGCCACAGGCGCCGAGCCACCAATTTTTTTTTTTTAAACAGGATCTTATTCTGCCTCTCAGGTTACAGTGCATTGTAGCCATCACAGCTCTCTGCAGCCTTGACCTCCTGGGCTCAAGTGATCCTTCTGCCTCAGCAGCCCCCGTACCCCCACCCCAATAGCTGGACTGCAGGTGCCACCACCATGCCCAGCTTCTTTAACCATTATATAGTTTTTTTTTTTGTTTGTTTGTTTAGAGACAGAGTCTCACCCTGTTACCCTTAGTAGAGAGCTGTGGCGTCACAGCTCACAGCATCCTCCAGCTCCTGGACCTAGGCAGTTCTCCTGCCTCAGTCCCCACCCCCCACCCCCCCACCCCCGCCCTCCAGCAGCCGGGACTACAGGCGCCCGCCACAATGTCTGGCCTTTATTTTGTTGCAGTTTGGTTGGTGCTGGTCTCGAACATGCCACCCTTGGTATGTGGGGCACCCTACCCACCGAGGCACAGGCGCCACCCATTTTAACCATTATAAAGTGTCCAGCTCAAGGGAATCAAGTACCTTCACACTGTTGTGCAACTATCACCACCGTCCATCTGCACAACATTTCCGTCTTCCCAAACTGAAACTCCATCCCCACAAAACACTAACTCCCCACTCTCCTCCCCTAAGGCCCTGGCAATTTCCACTCTACTTTCTGGAGGGAATTTGATGGCTCTGAGTAACTGATGTAAGTTGACTCTCACAGTGTTTGTTTCTTTGCAACTGGCTTATTCTACTCAGCACAGTGTCATCAAAGTTCTAACATGTTGTAGCATGTGACAGGGTTTCCTTCCTGTTGAAGGCTGTGTGGTATTCAATTGTGTGGATGTCCATGTTTTCTTTATCCTTCGTCCATCAGTGGACACTGGGTTGTTTCCACCTTTTGGCTACTGTGAATAGCGATGGGTCCAGGAAAACCCAGGTGGATAAGCACCTGTGTGACACTTTATTTTCAATTCTTTTGGGAATATACCCAGAAGTGGGGTTATAGATCATATGTATCTCTTTGTTTAATTTTTTTTTTTTTTTGGTAGAGGTAGAGTCTCACTTTATCGCCCTCGGTAGAGTGCTGTGGAGTCACACTGTTCACAGCAAACTCCAACTCCTGGGCTTAGGTGATTCTCTTGCCTCAGGCGCCCGCCCCAACACCTGGCTATTTTTTTGTTGCAATTTGGCCAGAGCTTGAACGTGCTGCCCTCGGTATATGGGGCTGGTGTCCTACCCACTGAGCCACAGGTACTGCCCTATGTTTAATTTCTTTTTATGCTCAAAATTTATTTTTTGAGGCCGAGTGTCACTTTGTCACCCTTGGTGGAATGCTGTGGCGTCACAGCTCACGGTAACCTCAAACTCCTGAGCTTAAGCGATTCTCTTGCCTCAGCCTCCCAAGTAATTGAGACTATAGGCATCTACCACAACACCAGGTGGGCTATTTTTAGAGATGAGGTCTCACTCTAGCTCAAACTGGTCATGAACTAGTGAGCTCAGGCAATCTACCCACCTTGGCCTCCCAAGTGCTGGGATTATAGTGTGAGCCACTGCACCTGGCCCTATGCTTAATTTTTTTTTTTCTGAGGCAGAGCCTCAAGCTATCACCCTGGGTAGAGTGCTGGGGCATCACAGCTCACAGCAACCTCCAACTCCTGGGCTTAAGTGATTCTCCTGCCTCAGCTGCCCAAGTAGCTGGAACTACAGGTGCCCGCCACAATGCCCGGCTATTTTTTGGTTGCAGCTGTCATTGTTGTTTGACAGGCCTGTGCTGGATTAGAATCTGCCAACTCAGGTATGTATGTGGCTGGCACCTTAGCCACTTGAGCCACAGGTGCCAAGCCAATTTTTTTTTTTTTTTTGAGACAGAGTCTCACTATGTTGACCTTGCTGTGGCATCACAGCTCATAGCAATCTCTAATTCTTATGCTTAAGCAATGCTCTTGCCTCAGCCTCCCAAGTCGCTGGGACTACAGGCACCTGCCACACCTGGCTATTTTTTTGTTGTTGTAGTTGTCATTGTTGTTTAGCAGGCCCAGTTTGAACCTGCCAGCCCCAGTATATGTGACCAGCACCCTAACCACTGAGCTATGACCACAAAGCCTTATTCTTAATTTTTTGGGGGGGTTATATTTGTCATTGTTGTTTGGCTGGCCCAGGCTGGATTCGAACTCACTAGCTCTGGTGTATGTGGCTGGCGCCTTAGCCACTTGAGCTACAGGCACTGATCCAATGCTTAATTTTTTTTTTTTTTTTTGCAGTTTTTGGCCGGGACTGGGTTTGAACCCACCACTTCTGGTATATGGGGCTTGCGCCCTACTCTTTTGAGCCACAGGCGCCATCCCCAATGCTTAATTTTTTTTTTTTTTTTGAGACAATGCCTCAAGCCGCCACCCTGGATAGAGTGTTGTGGCATCACAGCTCACAGCAACCTCCAATTCTGGGCTCAAGCGAGTCTTCTGCCTCCGCCTACCAAGTAGCTGGGACTACAAGGCACTTGCCACAATGCTGGCCATTTTTGTTTTTTGGTTACAGCCGTCATTGTTGTTTGGTGGGCCCAGCTGGATTCGAACCCACCAGTTCAGGTGTATGTGGCCAGTGCCTTAGCCCACTGAGCCTCAGGGGCCGAGCCTCAATGCTTAATTTTTTGATAGAGTTTTTTTGTCATAGCAAAATATTGGTAACAGTTTAATAAAAGCCTATTCTTGGGAAACTGATTAAATTGAGGTACACTTATTCTGTGGAGTATTTCACAGTTACTTAACAGGAAGCAGCTTTTTATATACTGATCTGAAAAGAACTTCAAGGTACAGTGTTAAAAAAAAAAAAAAAAAAAAGGTTCGACACCTGTGGTTCGATGGGCAAGGCGCCAGCCATGTACACCTGAGCTGGCAGGTTCAAATCCAGCCCAGGCCCGCCAAACAACAATGATGGCTGCAACCAAAAAATGGCCAGGCGTTGTGTTGGGCGCCTGTAGTCCCAGCTACTTGGGAGGCAGAGGCAGGAGACTCGCTTGAGCCCAGGAATTAGAGGTTGCTGTGAGCTATGATGCCACATCACTCTATCCAGGGTGACAGCTTGAGGCTCTGCCTCAAAAACAAAACAAAACAAAACAAAAAAACAGCTCAGCGTCTGTGGCTCAGTGGGCTAAAGCGCCAGCCATGTACACCTGAGCTGGCAGGTTCGAATCCAGCCCGGGCCCACCAAACTACAATGACGGCTGCAACCAAAAAATGGCCAGGCATTGTGGCGGGCACCTGTAGTCCCAGCTACTTGGGAAGCAGAGACAGGAGACTTGCTTGAGCCCAGGAATTGGAGGTTACTGTGAGCTGTGATGACACAGCACTCTATCCAGGGTGACAGCTTGAGGCTCCGTCTCAAAAAAAAAAAAAAAAAAAAAACCTAAGGTGTACAAGAGTATATAGTATAATATGCTGCCTTCATGGGAAGAGAGTAGAGACGGTATGTTTGTATATATGGAGAAATGTATAGGATATATTTTGTAAAGAAACACAAAAATTGGTAATAGCCGGGTGTTGTGGCAGGCCCCTGTAGCCCCAGCTACTCAGGAGGCTAAGGCAAGAGAATCACCTAAGCCCAGGAGTTGGAGGTTGCTATGAGCTGTGTGACGCCACGGCACTCTACCGAGGGTGATAAAGTGAGACTCTGTCTCTACCAAAAAAAAAAGAAACACAAAAATTGGTAATGATTGACTTGGCACGTGTGGCTCAAGTGGCTAAGGCGCCAGCCACATACACCTGAGCTGGCTGGGTTCGAATCCAACCCTGGCCCACTAAACAACAATGATGGCTGCAACCAAAAAAAAAAAAAAATTGGTAATGATGGTTACCTATGAGTGACGGTGGGGACAGAGGCTTCCTGCCACCCTTAGCAACACAGGGGTATGTCACTGTCCCGGTTAGCTCTGGATTCTGGTTACAAGAGGTACAAAATAGCAGTGGCCATACCGTTTATTTCACTCTTAGGGAAATTAAACACTACAGGGGTGATTCTCACTCCAAGGTCTTGGGGAATCCCTGGTGGTTTCCTTCTGTTGTGTTTCTCCACTACCTTTAACAGGCAGCTTCTGTCCCTTGCCCATAATGGCTGTTCCTGCTCCAGACATCACATCTACATCCTGGCCAAGGGAATTGTGAAACTGAAGCTCCACATATTTATCCTGCTAGTTCCCAATAAGCAGAACTCTGTCATCCCAGCTGCGAGAGAGCCTAGAAAGGAACTTCACTTGGGGTAGTCATGCCCCACAAAACCCAGGGAGGAAAAACAAGAGATAGGCGAATGGTTGGTGTTTCTTTTTGTACAATTACCTATGTAAAAATGAACAGGCTAGAGCGGTGCCTGTGGCTCAGTAAGTAGGGCACCGGCCCCAGATACTGAGGGTGGTGGGTTCGAACTCAGCCCCAGTCAAACTTCAACAACAACAAAAAATAGCTGGGTGTTGTGGTGGGCACTTGTAGTACCAGCTACTTGGCAGGTTGAAGCAAGAGAATCGCTTAAAACCAAGAGTTTGAGGTTGCTGTGAGCTGTGACGCCACTGCACTCTACTGAGGGCAACATAGTGAGACTATCTCTCAAAAAAAAAAAAAAAAAAAGGCTCGGCGTCCCTAGCACAGGGACGTCCCTGGCCATATACACCAAGGCTGGCAGGTTCGAACCTAGCCCAGGACAGCTAAAACAAAAATGACAACTGCAACAAAAAATAGCCAGGCGTTGTGGTGGGTGCCTGTAGTCCCAGCTACCTGGGAGGCTGAGGCAAGAGAATCTCTTAAGGCTCGGTGCCTGTGGCTCAGCGGGCTAAGGCACCAGCCACGTACATCTGAGCTGGTGGGTTTGAATCCAGCCTGGGCTCACCAAACAACAATGACGGCTGCAACCAAAAAATGGCCGGGCGTTGTGGCAGGCACCTGTAGTCCCAGCTACTTGGGAGGCAGAGGCAAAAGACTTGCTTGAGCCTAGGAATTGGAGGTTGCTGTGAGCTGTGATGCCACAGAACTCTATCCAGGGTGAAAGCTTGAGGCTCTGTCTCAAAAAAAAAAAAAAAAAAGAGAGAGAATCTCTTAAGCCCAAGAGTTGGAGGTTGCTGTGAGCTATAACACCACGGCATTCTACCAAGGGTGACATAGCCAGACTCTGTCTCAAAAAAAAAAAAACAAACCAGAATGGAACTTTAGGAAGGCGTACACACACAGAGGACAATTTACAAAGTTCATAGCAGCCGTTCACATAGTGCTGTAGTGAGAATCACCCCTGTAGTGTTTAATTTCCCTAAGAATGAAATAAACGGTATGGCCACTGCTACATCCAGGATGTAGATGTGATGTCTGGAGCAGGAACAGCCATTATGGGCAAGGGACAGAAGCTGCCTGTTAAGGGTAGTGCTGTTTATTTATTTATTCTTTTTTTTTTTTTAGAGACAGAATCTCATTTTGTTGCCCTTGGTAGAGTGCTGTGTCATCATAGCTCACAGCAACCTCCAAGTCTTTTTATTTTTCTTTTATTTTCTATCTTATGTATTTTTTTTTTTTTTTTTTGAGGCAGAGCCCCAAGCTGTCACCCTGGATAGAGTGCCCTGGCATCACAGCTCACAGCAACCTCCAATTACTGGGCTCAAGCAAGTCTTTTGCCTCTGCCTCCCAAGTAGCTGGGACTACAGGCGCCTGCCATAACGCCCGGCCATTTTTTGGTTGCATTTTTTCGTTGTTTGGCTGGCCGGGCTGGATTCGAACCCGCCAGCTCAGGTGTACATGGCTGACGCCTTAGCCCGTTGAGCCACAGGCGCCGAGCCATCTATCTTATGTATTTTTATGATTTTTCTTATAAAGGAAAATTTTGTTTGCTTTGTGTGCAACACCTGCAAATAGCAATAAGTCTACATTTCACTCAAGCCCAGTTAAATACATGAAGCAGACTACAATGGCAGCAATGATTCCCAGGGCAGCGTGTGCAAAATCCAGTTTTTTGCTGTCTATTTATTTCACAGAAATGTCCCAAAACTTCCTTTCCCATTCCACTTGAACTGATTCCCCACAATTCTGACAAACACCTCCTGTGACATGAGGTTGTCATCAGCCTGTGTGATCCCCAGCTCACTCAGCCTTTTCTTCTTCATCTGGCCTTTTTGGATGGAGGCAACAACTTGTTCATTTATAATTTCACAATTTCCCCCAACTGACTCAAAAGGCTGGATCTCTCAGGAAGCTCCAATAGACCAGGTGCACATTGAACGAGCTCTTCCAGTCCCACTCTTCCAGCTGCATCTGCCTCTCCCCTCGTCTGAAGTCTCAGTGCTCTCAGCCTCCCATATAACTGGGACTATAGGCGCTCACCACAATGCCCAGATATTTTTGGTTGTAGTTGTCATTGTTGTTTGGCAGGCCTGGGCCAGGTTGGAACCTACCAGCCTCGGTGTATATGGCTGACGCCGTAACTGCTGAGATAAGACAGTAGGACAGGTCTATCCCGAAGGACTTCCACTGCCTGAGTTAATACTGGAGATATATGGCAAGATTCTTGTGTCAATGTTCTGCATTCACCATTTATAATTTTACAGTTATGTAAATAACAAGAGAAATCTGGCTCAGCACCTGTAGCTCACTTGTTACAGCGCCAGCCGAGGCCAGTGGGTTGGAACCCAGTCCAGACCAGCTAAACGACGATGAAACCTTGACCTTGTCCAACCTCGTCTCCAACAGCTTGCTGGAGAGCGTGTTCCTGTACAGCGTTGAGGTCCCCTCTGTCCCATTACTGAGGCCTTTGGCAGCCCCAGAGGTCGATACTGTGACCACTTTCCCTGCCATGGGCCATGCCCGGCACTTCCCAACTGCTGCAGCTGAGGTCAATCTCCAACTCTTGGGCTTAGGCAATTCTCTTGCCTCAGCCTCCCGAGTAGCTGGGACTACAGGTGCCGGCCACCACACCCGGCTATTTTGTTGTTGTTGTTGCAGTTTGGCTGGGGCCATGTTCGAACCCACCACCCTCAGTATGTGGAGCCGGTGCACTAGCCACAGGCAGCGCCCTTTATTTCTTTAGTCTGAGACAGAGTCTTACTTTTTCGTTTCTCTTCTTTTCTTTTTTTTTTTTTTTGAAGACTAGTCAAGTGCAGTGGTGATGGGGGGAAAGAGTAGAACAAGGAGTTCAATCTGTAACTGTGAACAATCAAGTGAAATAACTCACTCCCTTCAGTCCAGCCCTTTTTTTCTTTTTTTGAGACAAAAGTCTCACTAAGTCACCCTTGGTAGAGTGCTGTGGTGTCACAGCTCACAGCAATGTCTAACTCTTGGGCTTAAGCAATGTTCTTGCCTCAGCTTACCAACGAGCTGGGACTATAGGCACTTGCTACAATGCCCAGCTATTTTTTTGTTACACTTGTCATTGTTGTTTAGCTGGCCTGGGCGTATGTAGCAGCACTCTACCCACTGAGCTAGGGGTGCTGCCTATTTATTTATTTATTTTTGAGACAGTCTCACTCTGTAGCCCTGGGTAGAGTGCCATGGTTGTTCACGGCAACCTCAGACTCTTGAGCTCAAGAGATCCTCTTGTCTCAGCCTCCTGAGTAGCTGAGACTATAGGCGCTCCCACAATGCCCACTTCATTTTTCCTTTATTTATTTTTATTTTTTTTTGAGACAGAGCCTCAAGCTGTCACCCTGGATAGAGTGCTGCGGCATCACAGCTCACAGCAACCTCCAATTCCTGGGCTCAAGCGAGTCTCCTGCCTCCTCCCATTGTTGTTTGGCAGGCCTGGGCTGGATTTGAACCTGCCAGCTCAGGTGTACGTGGCTGGCGCCTTAGCCCATTGAGCCACAGGCACCGAGCCAATTTGTTCTTTATTTTATTTATTTTATTTATTTATTTATTTTGAGACAGAGTCTCACTATGTCACCCCCAGTAGAATGCTGTGCATCACAGCTCACAGCAACCTCAAACTCTTGGGCTTAAGCAATTCTCTTGCCTCAGCCTCCCTAGCTGGGACTACAGGCACCCACCACAACGTCTGGCTATTTTTCTGTTGCAGTTGTTTTAGCTATCCTGGGCTGGGTTTGAACCTGCCACCTTCAACAGACACCATAACCACTGTGTTATGGGCACCAAGCCTCCTTTTTTTTTGAGAAAGAGTCTCACTTGGTCACCCTTGGTAGAGTGCTGTGGTGTCTTAGCTCAAAGCAACCTCATATTCTTGGGTTCAAGTAATCCTCTTGCCTCAGCCTCCCAAGTAGGTGGAACTACAGGTGCCTGCCACCATGCCCGGCTATTTTTTGGAAACAGGGTCTCTCTCTCTGGGTCAAGCTAGTCTTGAACCTGTGAGCTCAGGGCAATTCACCCACCTTGGCCTCCCAGTGTGCCTGGCCCCGGTTCATTTTTAAAAATATTTTATTTATTTTATTTTTTGAGATAGTTTTGGCTTTTTTGAGACAGAGGAAAGAGTCTAACTTTGTAGCCCTCGGTAGAGTGCTGTGGCGACAGCTCATAGCAACTTCCAATTCCTGGGCTTATGGCAACAGCTCATAGCAACTTCCAACTCCTGGGCTTAGGCAATTCTTTTGCCTCAGCCTCCTGAGTAGCTGGGACTACAGGTGCCCGCCGCAACACCCGGTATTTTTTTGTTATAGTTTGGCAGGGGCCGGGTTTGAACCTGCCACCCTCGGTATATGGGGCCAGTGCCCTATTCACTGAGCCAGAGGCGCTGCCAGAGATAGTCTTACTTTGTTGCCCTCATTAGAGTGCCATGGCATTGTCATAGCTCATAGCAACCTCAAACCCTTGGGCTTAAGCCATCCTCTTGCCTCAGCCTCCTGAGTAGCTGGGACTACAGGCACCCACAACACCCAGCTATTTCTTAGAGATGAGGTCTTGTTCTTGCTAAGGCTTGTCTCGAACTCATGAGCTGCAATCCACTGTCCTCAGCCTCCCAGAATGCTAGGGTTATAGGTATGAGCCACCGTGCCTGGCCCAGCAGCACTATTTATAACAGTGAAAAACAAGAAAGAAAACCAAAGCCTCAGTTATACTATTTTTCTGAAATGGGATATTATATAGTAGTAAAAAATGAATGGATGACAGTCCCCTGAAACCATAAGGATGCTTCTCAATGACACAATGTTGAGTGGGAAGAAGCAAATCCCAGAAGATGACATAGGACCTGACATCCTCTTACAAAGGTAAAAACAATTAGAACTGGACACGTCACTGGGATGCTTCAGTGATGGATGTGTGTGGAATGTCCTTGTGGTGGAAACACCAACACAGTGATGGAGGCACAGGACGGCAAATAGTAGCCACATGGGCAGCACAGAGGCAAAGGGAAACAAGTGTTCATGCTGACCAGGCAGTGAATCTACAGATTTGTGTTGTGTTAAAGTAAATAAAGTAAGCCCAGGTTAGTGCAGACAATATGCAAGAATCAGGGTTACAATCTACCCATGCAGTGCATCTGAGGTTTGGCTTGAATTTTTTTTTTTTTTTTGAGACAGAGCCTCAAGCTGTCACCCTGGATAGAGTGCTGTGGCATCACAGCTCACAGCAACCTCCAATTCCTGGGCTCAAGCGAGTCTCCTGCCTCCACCTCCCAAGTAGCTGGGACTACAGG
>CAUYON010192589.1:0-11308 GCA_963573935.1 Arctocebus calabarensis
CCCAGGGCTCGCCAAACAACAATGTCGGTTGCAACCAAAAAATGGCCGAGTGTTGTGGCCGGCGCCTGTAGTCCCAGCTACTTGGGAGGCAGAGGCAAGAGACTAGCTTGAGCCCAGGAATTGGAGGTTGCTGTGAGCTGTGATGCCATAACATTCTACCCAGGGTGACAGCTTGAGGCTCTGTCTCAAAAAAAATAATAATAATAATAAAAAAATATGATAAAACTAATCCAGTATAGATTTTTTTATTTCTATTTTTCCAGCACGAGACAACTCACTGCTCTTTATTTTTGGTCCATTTGTATATAAATGTGTGTAGATGTGTTGTTAAAACTGGGGCATGCTATTTCATCATTAGATATATTCCTATAAATATACCTTGTTAGCAGACTTTTGTGGCTAGAATAGTTAATTGTAATTTTTTTATATATGTAGTTTTAGTTATAATAACTCCTTTGAGAATGAATTAGGAATGTCTAAGTTCCTGACCTACTTTTCTGATACACTAGCGCTATATAACTAATTCTGTTAAACATCTGCTTTGTGGGAAATTGTCATAGCGCATGGGATAAATACATGTGCTCTGGATTCAGAGAAATCAGCATTTGGTTCTTAAGTCTGTTAAGACTTAACAGAACTTGGGCAAATTCTTTAAACCCCATACCTTTATTACCTTCATTTGAAAAATGGGCACAACACCTATCTTGTAATATTTAAAGGATTGGTTTATGTGAAATACTTCGCTGGTCTCATTTAAGTGCTTAATTGTCATCTTTGTCGTGATAGTAATAACATCATTATTTCAGCCTTTAATAGTATTTTATAAGTAGCATTAATGACCCATATGAATTTGAAATATTAACCATTAATCTCTCCAGAGTCTACTGCTTATTTTCATTTCAGTTTATCACAAAGTTTATTTTATTTTATTGTTTTTGAGCTGTCTCACTCTGTCATCCTAGGTAGAGTACAATGGTGTCATCGTACTTCATAGCAACCTGAAACTCCTGGGTTTAAGCAATGCTCTTGCCTCCAGAATTGCTGGGACTACAGGCATATGTCACCATGCCTGGCTACTTTTTCTATTTTTAATAGAGACAGGATCTCATTCTTGTTCAGGCTGGTCTCAAACTCTGAGCTTAGGCAATCCAGCTGCCTTGGCCTCCCAGAGTGCTAGAATTACAGACGATTCCTGGCCAGTTTATCACAAATTTTGGAAATAGTAAACATTTCCTGATTTATATTAATGAAAGATTTTTAAGTGTTTTTTATTCGTCATATTTTTGAATCTGAGAAAGTCTATAGGTGGGACAGGAGGGAAGGGTTTGTATTTGAAGACAGTGATAAAAGTCAGTTTATCTGACTTACCTATCAGTATTACAATGTAGAATTATTTAATTTTTAGTTCCAATTAAAATGAGAAAATTTTGGTATTTTCTAACTTGCATATAAATATGTTGAATTGTCTTTTCACTTGCTGTTTTAGTTTTGAGAACATAGGGGTATATATTTTCCACTGTATTTCCTAAACTCAAACCTTATATAATTGTCAGACTTGTAAGCAGAACCAATGTTTCATATGCATGGGTTTCACATCTGCAGATTCAACCCACTCCAGATCAAAAATATTTGGGGAAAAAACCTCATGTGATAAAAAATAAATAGGGAGGGCACCAAGAAAATGTATACACATTTTTTAAAAGGAAAAAAGCTGTATTGAAATTGTAATACTCAGTATATACTGGTAACAAAAGATGAATGCAAGTCACATTGAGCACTTCTTGTAATTGCAGAAGTCAAACATGACTTGAGTATTACTGCTGATTTATTAGTCACTCAAGAAACTTGAATTGCATTAGTTAGGATTACTAAAAACCCTTTGTTCACTTGTTTTATTTCCTCACAAATAATTCAAAAATGATGTATGAAACCATTTTTTTATTTTAACCTTCTGGAAATGGAATCTTTACTTTTTGTTTGCTTCTTTCTTTATAGATCTGAACTTGAAATCTTTTTTTGTTGTTGTTGCAATTGGCCCCGGCCAGGTTCAAACCTACCAGCCTCGGTGTATGTGGCTGGCACCGTAACTGTGGTGCTATGGGTGCCGAGCCTGAACCTGAAGTCTTAACCTGTTTGATTTAAACTTGTTAGAATCAGCATATAATCCTAGAGAGACAGGGGTAGAGAGAGTAGAGTTTGGTTCTTTCAAGAGTAACTTAAGCCTGGTCAAAGTGGCACTAAAGTCCCCAGCTACCTGAGAGGCTGAGGCAAGAGGATCTCTTGAGCCTGAGAATTTGAGGTTGCTGTGAGCTACAGTGAGACCACAGCACCTCTACCCAGGGCAACAGAGTGAGACACTGTCTCAAAAAGAAAAAGAGTAACTAATTCCAAAGGCAGAGTTTTTCTTATTGAAGTAGAGAGGACTTTCTTCAGTTTGGAAGATGGAACAGAATGATGGTGATTTTTTTTTTTTTTTTTTTTTTTGAGACAGAGCCACAAGCTGTCACCCTGGATAGAGGGCTGTGGCATCACAGCTCACAGCAACCTCCAATTCCTGGGCTCAAGCGAGTCTCTTGCCTCCGCCTCCCAAGTAGCTGGGACTACAGGTGCCTGCCATAATGCCCAGCTATTTTTTAGTTGCAGCCGTCATTGTTGTTTGGCGGGCCCGGGCTGGATTCAAACCCGCCAGCTCAGGTGTACGTGGCTGGCGCCTTAGCCCGTTGAGCCGCAGGCACCGAGCCAGAATGATGGTGATTTTTAAAAATTGCAATCCAAACACTTAGTTCCTTTAACAGAGATTACCATTTTTGGTTGATAATAAATTATGAAAATTGGTTTTAGACCTTTTGTTATGATAAAGAAAAGAAAGAACTTCCTTTTATCCATAGAAATGATTTATTGTTACAATTTATATATTAACCTGGCTTTGGGGGTTTTTGTTGTTGTTGTTGTTGTTTTGTTTTTGTTTTAAGACAGGCTCACTTTGTTGCCCTCTATAGAGTGCTATGTCATCCTAGCTCATGGCAACCTCAAACTCTTGGGCTCAAGAGATCCTCTTGCCTTAACCTCCCAAGTAGTTGGGACTATAGGTGCCCACTATAATGCCCGGCTATTGTTAGAGATGGGATCTTACTGTTGATCAGGCTGGTCTTGAATTCCTGAGCTTAGGCAGTCTGCCTGCCTTAGCCTGCCAGAGTGCTAGGATTACAGGTGTCAGCTACTGTGCCGTTAAATTATCCTGACAAAGAGCAATGAGTAGAGTTACCATTTTGAACCAATTATTTATACCATATTGGCTTTGACGAGTGGTGGGGTGGTGCTAAATGGTTAAAAGTTACTCGTAGAAAGTACTTTAAACATGTCCTTTTTTCCTCCCTACTGCTGTGGTTTAAAGCTATATATAGGCCAGCTGCGGTGGCTCATATCTTTAATGCTAGCACTCTGGGAAACCAAGACAGGAGGATCACTTACACTCAGGAATTTGAGTCTAGCCTGAGCAAGAGTAAGCTCCCTCTCTACTAAAAATAGAAAAATTAGCCAGGTATCATGACGGGTACGTGTATTCCCCCTTCCTTGAGCAGCTTATGCCAAAGGAGCACTTGAGCTTTGGAGTTTGAGGTTGCTGTGAGCTACGTTAATGCCATGGCACTCTGGGCTAGGGCAACAGAGTGAGATACTATCTCCAAAAACTAAAAATAAAAGAAATAGAGTTATATATGTATAATTAGTTTTTAAATTAATATAGGCTGTACAGATATTGAAATAGTAAAATAGAACCAACTTTAAAATTTAGAATCTTTGCATATGTGATATTACATAAGTGTATTTCATCAGTGATGTGTTTGGGGTCCTTTTAAATTTTTAAACATTAATTACTTCCTGTGTTTAGAATTAGAGATCCTTGAATTAGAAAGGACCTCTCTTTTTCCCCACAGCTAAACTTTCAGTTTGTGTGACTTATTAATGATCCAGTATGAATAAAGTGTTTATTTTTGTTGAACATAGAGGTAGGTTTTATTTTAACCTTACATAATAACATGTCTAGAAAATCACATTGTACAAAATTGATATTTGGAGCTATGAAAATACAAATTATGGAATGTCAGCATACGATTTTACTTTTGAGTGCTTTTTAAACTAACATAAATAAATGAATACATTTATTCGTTTGGTTTGAAAATGCTGATATTTCTGAAAAGATTAAGATTAGCTATATAGGGTTTACAGTATTGGTATACCTACTACATTTTACTTAAAACAGTGTTCTTTTGCAAACCAAAATAAAGACATTATAATGTGTTTAGGTATATGTATTTTTAATCTCTAAAAGCAGGTTAAAATGCTACTCTATATAAATTCTCTTCTTGGAGATTAGAAGAAAATGGCCTTTTCCAAAATTGGATTCAGCAATAGATTACAAAATTTGATTGAAAAATCAGGATTACCTAATCTTATACTGGAACTAATCAAACATAAATGGTTAAGAATACAGATTTAGACTTTTTAGAATTTTGCAATGGAATGATTTTATAACTTCTATACAAATAATATTTGCCTGGTTAATAATACAAAAACCATTGCACACAAACTTTATGGACACTAGGTATATAAGGCACAGTTGGTTTAAAAGTAAGTCTTTATAGGAAGGTCAAACATGAAATATCTTATTTTCAAGGCTCAGAAATTTTTAAAATGCATAGTAATGAATAAATGCATTTTAAAAATGCACACTTAATTGTGGTATAAGATAAACCCATTATTCATATCTGACATTCTTCTCTGAATAAGAATTCAACTGTGGAAAAACTACCATTGTCTGAAATCAGGATCAGGTAATTTTATAAGAAATTGTAGTTGCGCGTGGAACCTGTGGCTTAAAGGAGTAGGGCACCGGCCCCATATGCCAGGAGAGGCAGGTTCAAACCCATCCCCAGCCAAAAAATGCAAAAAAAAAATTCCAGGCAGCACCTATGGCTCAGGGAGTAGGACACCAGCCCCATATACCAAGGGTAGCGGGTTCAAACCCGACCCCAGCCAAACTACAACAAAAAATAGCCAGGTGTTGTGGCGGGCACCTGTGGTCCCAGCTACTAGGGAGGCTGAGGCAGGAGAATCACCTAAGCCCAGGAGGTGGAGGTTGCTGTGAGCTGTGACTCCATAGCACTCTATCGAGGGTGATAAAGTGAGACTCTGTCTAAAAAAAAAAAAAAGAAAGAAAGAAACTGTAGTTGCATTGTTAGATTAACAATAGAAGCCATCACATTGCAGTATTTTGTGAGTGGAGTGGACTCATTGGATGTAGGGGAGAGAAGACCAGAAGGACCTTGAGGGTAGCAAGCTAATTCTTAAAGCAGTATTTCCCTGTCCCTCCCCCATTATATCTGTGCTTTGGTGGTGTGCTCTTTCTGGGAAGTGAAAAATCTGAAAGTCAGCTAGGTCAGTGCCAGATAATGATGTACCTAGTTTTTATAAGAAGTACCAAAAGCATTCACCAGCAGCTTCCTCCTCCTAGCCAAAAGGAAGTCTTCGGAAGCTAGACGGCAGTGTCCCGGAAAGGCAGCGATGGTAGTAGAGAGAGTTCTGTCCAGGAACTCTGATGGTCAAGGTGTGTGTCTGTACCACGTAAGAGGAAAAATGAGGAGACAGAGTGAGATAGAGTCCATTGCTCTGTCATCTTCAGAGAAGTTGGTATTAGAGATTTATGGAATTATTTTCCCCACTATTGCTTTTCCATAAATTATTTCAGCATGTAGTAGGATAGGGCTCCCAAACACTAGGCTTATGGTGGACTTCTCAAATTCAAGAGTGCCACACATGTTCCTTTGACTCAACCTGCTAGAAAATATTATTTTGTTTCTATTTCTTGACTTTTCCCCCTCTATTCTCACCCACTTTATAAAAGGACAGTTATGTCAAATTATAAAACTGGAACTCTTCGGAATGCAATATTTAGATTAGATTTCAGGAATAACTTTTTAGCAGTGTTTATACTAGCATGAGTTTAACTCAGTATGTAAAGCATATGTCTGCTATGCTTTTAAAATAGTACTGCTTAAAGCAAGGGTTATAGATGGCCTTTTTTTTTTTTTTTTTGCAGTTTTTGGCCGGGGCTGGGTTTGAACCCATCCCCTTCAGTATATGGGACTGGTGCCCTATTCCTTTGAGCCACAGGCACCACCCCTATAGATGGCTTTTTATTTGAGGAAGGGAGGTGTTTAATTATCATCATGTTTATTAAAATGTCCAAATAGTATGGAATATTTAAAACAGTTCCTAAGTTTCTTGGTTGTCCTTTCTGAAAATTTTCATGCATATTATTAAATGAAATCATATGAACTTGCCATTTTTATGGCCATTTATAGATTAAAATTATTAAGTATTAGAGATTTCACATAGGTCAACAAAATTTTACAAAATATTCTCTAGTTGTTGGCCACCTCTTTGTAAAATTTTATAATGAATATTTTGTAAATAAACTTACATTTAGCTGCAATCTCCCAGTTTCCTCTTATGTATGTGACTTTTAGGGGATACTCTGTATATAGATATGTAAGAAGGGAAATTTGGGGAAGGATGGGGGAGACGGAGTCTCACTCTGTCACTTGGACTAGAGTGCTATGGCATCAGCTTAGTTCACAGCAACCTCAAACTCCTGGGCTCAAGCAGTCCTCTTGCCTCAGCCTCCCAACTAGTTGGGATTAAGGGCTAGAGTTACTACGCCTGCCTATATTTCTATTTTTAGTAAAGATGGGGTCTCACTGTGCTCAGCCTGGTCTGAAACACTTGAGCTCGAACTATCCCCCTGCATGGGCCTCACAGAATACAGGCGTGAGGCACAACACTTGGCCAGAGGAGAATTTTTAAAATGGGAATTGGTTCACATGATTGATTATAGAGGCTGGGAAGTTCCACAATATGCCTGCAACCTGGAGATTCAGGCAAATTGGTGGTGTAAGTCAATCGGAGTATGAAATCACAAGGCACAAGGGAGCCAATGGTATAATTCTCAGTCTGAGGCTTGAGAATGAAGTGGGTGGGAGGCAGAGGTGGGTTGCTGGTATGTCAGAGTAAGAATCTGGAGTTCTGAAGTCCAAAGACACACATCTCAGCTCCAGAAGAGAGCTTCTTCCTTTCCCCTCCCTTCACCTTTTTGTTCTATCTAGGTCCTCAATGAATTGGATCATGCCAAAGCACATTGGTGAGAGAGGATCTTCTTTATTCAGTCTGCATGGTTTTTAAAATGCTCTTTAACAGACACATCCAGAAACAAAGTCTTACCATCTATCTGGGTATCATCTAACCCAGTCAGGCTGATGCATAAAATTGTCCATCATAAACATTTTTCCATACTAATACATATCCTTGTACCATAATTCACTGATCCGCTGATAGATATTTAGAATATTTTCACTTATATAATAAACAATGCACTTTTTTTTTGAGACAGAGCCTCAAGCTGTCACCTTGGATAGAGTGCTGTGACATCACAGCTCACAGCAACCTCCAATTTCTGGGCTCAAGCAAGTCTCTTGCCTCTGCCTCCTAAGTAGCTGGGCTTACAGGCACCCACCACAACGCCCAGCCATTTTTTTTTTTTTTGGTTGCAGCCATGATTGTTGTTTGATGGGCCCGGGCTGGATTTGAACCCGCCAGCTCAGGTGTATGTGGCTGGCGCCTTAACCCGTTGAGCCACAGGCGCCGAGCCATGTTAGTTTCTTATTGTCCACCAGGTGGTACTAGGAAGAGCCAATGTCTGCAACTTATCCCGACCCTAGACTAACTTATTTTTAGAATAGGGGTTGAATGGCTGGGCCTGTAATCCTAGCACTTGGGAGGCCGAGTCAGGTGGATAGCCTGAGCTCACCGGTTCCTGACCAACCTGAGCCAGAGTGAGACCCCGTCTCTAAAACTAGCCAGGCATTGTGGTGGGCACCCGTAATCCCAGCTACTTGGGAGGCTGAGACAAAAGAATCGCTTGAGCCTGAGTTTAAGGTTGCTGTGAGCTGTGACATCACAGCCCTTGGACACTCTACCTAGATGGAGACTCTGTCTCAAAAATAAATAAAGAAATAAATAAGATAAGATAAATTTATTCTGCTAGATAATCCTTTCTGTCCGGGCTCCTAAGCATTTCAGAACAGTGTATCTAGATCTCCCTCCCCTCTTTTTTCTTTTTTGAGACAAAGCCTCAAGCTGTCACCCTGGATAGAGTGCTGTGGCATCACAGCTCACAGCAACCTCCAATTCCTGGGCTCAAGCGCATCTCCTGCCTCCACCTCCCAAGTAGCTGGGACTACAGGCGCCTGCCACAACGCCCAGCCATTTTTGGTTGCAGCCGTTGTTGTTTGGCGGGCCCGGGCTGGATTCGAACCTGCCAGCTCAGGTGTACATGGCTGGTGCCTTAGCTGCTTGAGCCACAGGTACCAAGACCTTTTTCTTTGAGTATAATCTAGATGAACAAATTGAGGAGGATAGAGAATCTGGGAGCAAGAGGGTACTTTTTTTTTGTCATTATTGCCATGGCTCAAGGATTAGGAATGCATTCTACTCTGTCCTGGGGATTAAAGATGTTAAACTGCAGTAGAAGGAATGGGGGTTATGCCCCCAAATGAACAAGTGGCTGTTGAAAATAATGATAAAAATATTATGATTAGGGCGGCTCCTGTGGCTCAGTGAGTAGGGCGCCGGCCCCATATACCGAAGGTGGCGGGTTCAAGCCCGGCCTCGGCCGAACTGCAAAAAAACAAACAAACAAACAAAAAATAGCCGGGCGCTGTGGCTGGTGCCTGTAGTCCCAGCTACTCAGGAGGCTGAGGCAGGAGAATTGCCTAAGCCCAGGAGTTGGAGGTTGCTGTGAGCTGTGTGACGCCACGGCACTCTACCCAGGGCGATAAAGTGAGACTGTCTCTACAAAAAAAAAAAAAAAAATTATGATTAGGCCCAGTGCAGAGGCTCACGCCTGTAATCCTAGTGCTCTGGGAGACCTAGGTGGACAAATTGCCTGAGCTCAGTGGTTCGAGACCAGCCTAAGCTAGAGCAAGACCCGGGTCTCTACAATAAGCTGGGCATGGTAGTGGGTGCCTCTAGTTCCAGCAACTCCACAGGCCAAGGCAAGAAGATTGCTTGATCCCAGGAGTTTGAGGTTACTGTGAGCCAGGATGATGCCACAGCACTCTACCCAAGTTGACAAAGTAAGACTCTGTCTCAAAAAAAAAAAAAAATTAAATCAAATTAAATATAGCCACTGTTGTGGTGGGCGACTGTTGTCCCAGCTACTTGGAAGGCTGAGACAAAAGAATCACTTGAGCCCAGGAGTTTGAGGTTGCTGTGAGCTATGATGCCACGACACTCTACTGAGAGCAACATAGTGAGACTCTGTCTCAAAATAAATAAATAAATGAATGAATGAATGAATAAAGCAATCCACATGAAAAGATAGCCCTTTTGAGAGAAAAACAGGCAAAGTACATAAAGAGACAATTTCTATTGATAAGATTGGGTTTAACTCTGTCATATGCTGTTTGTTTTCTCTCTGTCCCATTTATTTTTGTTCTTTTTCTTCCCTCTTTTCTTGCTGTCTTTGGATTATGTATTGTTAATATTTCATTTTATCTCTTATTTATTTATTTATTTAGAGATAGAGTTTCACTTCGTCGCCCTTGGTAGAGTGCTGTGACATTGCAGCTCACAGCAACCTCCAGCTTTTAGGTGATTCTCTTGCTTCAGCCTCCCAAGTAGCTGGGATTACAGGTGCCGGCCATAACACCTGGCTATTTTTTGTTGCAGTTTGGCGGGGGCCGGGTTTGAACCCGCCACCCTCTCTATATAAGGCTGGCACCCTACTCACTGAGCCACAGGCATCACCCTATTTCCTCTTATTAACTCTATTTTTTTCATCGGTTGCTCTTGGGGTTACAGTATACATTTCTACCTTATCACACACTACACTAAAATAATATTATACCACTTCATGTATAATGTAAAAACATTAATTTCAAAGGCATACTTCTATTCTTTTTGCCATTGTCATATATTTCACTTCTACATATATTAGGTCCCACAATACATTATTAAATACATTATTAAAAAGCCAATTATCCTCTAAACAATTTTTTAAAATGTCTTTTTTATATATCCCAATATTTACTCTTTCCATGCCCTTTATTCTTTTATGTAGATCTCAGTTTCTTTATCTGTGGAATCTCCTTTAAAATTTCTTGTAGGACAGGTGATAAATGTTTCAGTTTTTATTTGTCTTTAAATGCATTTATTTATGTATGTATGTACGTATTTATTTATTTCCTGAGACAGAGTCTTGCTCTCTTGTCTATGCTAGAGGACAGTGTTATCATTGCTTACTGCAACCTCCAATGCCTAGGCTCAGGAGATTCTCCTGTTTCAGTCTCCCAAGTAGTTGGGACAATAGGCACATATCATCATGCCCAGCTCATTTTTCTGTTTTTTTGTAGACACAAGGGTGTTGCTTTTTTGCCTGGCCTAGTCTGAAACTCCTGGCCTTAAGTGATCTTTCTGCTTTGGCCTCCTGAAGCGCTAGGATTATAGACATGAGCCACCATACCCAGCCAAAATGTATTTCCAGTGAATATAGAATTCTAGGTTGACATTTTTTTGTCTTTCAGTGCTTTAAAGATGTCATTCTGGCCTGGAATCCTAGCACTCTGGGAGGCCGAGGTGGGTAGATTGCCTAAGCAAGAGTGAGACACTGTCTCTAAAAATAGCAGGGGATTGTGGGGGGAACCTGTAGTCCCAGCTACTCAGGAGGCTGAGGCAAAAGGATCAATTGAGCCCAAGAGTTTGAACACTCAAGTCCATTGCCAAAGTTCATGCTCCCAAATACCATCCAAATACAGTCCTGTTTTGTTTTTTCTTTCTCGAATATAGTCCTTGAATGGTCACCACCAGTCTTTGTTTCTTTTTCTTTTTCTTTCTTTCTTTCTTTTTTTTTTTTTTTTTTGAGACAGAGTTTCACTATGTCGCCCTTGGTAGAGTATTATGGCATCACAGCTCACAGCAATCTCAAACTCTTGGACTTAAGTGATTCTGTTGCCTCAGCTTCCCAAGTAGCTGGAACTACATGTGTCCACATTTTTTTTTTTTGTAGAGACAGAGTCTCACCTTATCGTCCTTAGTAGAGTGCTGTGGCGTCACACAACTCATAGCAACCTCCAGCTCATGGGCTTAGGCTCTTGCCTCAGTCTACAGAGTAGTGGGACTACAGGCACCCGCTCCAACGCCCAGCTATTTTTTGTGTTGCAGTTGGGCCGGCGCCCTACGTACTGAGCCCTAG
>CAUYON010192592.1:0-19768 GCA_963573935.1 Arctocebus calabarensis
CACTGTACTCTACCCAATGTGAGAGCTTGAAACTCTGTCTCAAAAAACAAAGACAAAAGAAAAAACAATTATGAGTCAGCAAGAATCCTGTCACACATCAACACAAACATAGCTATGAGACACTGATATACCAAGGTTGTGAAATGTTACTGAGTTGTTTGTACAGTGCTGCCAATGTCATGGCAAGTTCACAAACTCAGTTGTCAGACCTCATGTGATGACAGCTCTGATGGCCATTCCAGAAATAAGAACTCCAGGGGAGCACTTTGAAAGTGACCGTGGTGATATTCAGCAGTGAGGCATGTAGTGCTTTTTCTAGGACTAGATCATGAACTTCAGTGTCCAACTGCATATGATGGAGAATGCCTCTTCCTTCTAGGAAACAGCAGCAGGCATGACCTGACCCCGGTCACAGCGGTCAGTGTCCACTTGCTCAGCAGTAATGGAACGCCAGTGCTGGTGGACGGTCCCATCTATGTCACCGTGCCCCTGGCCACACAGAGCAGCCTGAGGCATAATGCTTATGTCGCAGCGTGGAGGTTTGACCAGAAGCTGGGTAAGCAAGAGTTCTGTGCACATGACTGGCTGTCAGATGCTTTTGGTACTGCTTGGTTTCCTTCCAACAAATCCTGGACGTTTGCTTTCCTTGAAGCTAGTGGACGCTGCTACTCACAGTGCATTGCTGGTTACCAGTGGGCAAAGCTTCCTCCTCTATGCCTTTCAAACCCTCCCTTGGGAGTGCATTTTTTTGTTGCTTTTTGTTTCTGGTCTGCACACTTAAGCTAATTCACTTGAATCTTATTAGAGCTAAAAGTGGCTTTCCTACTCTCTATCCTTTTGTTATTCAGAAGGTCATGTGATCTGTCTTGGTCATGCAATTTTCTTTTTCTGTTTTGTAAAAACAAACAGTCAGGCATTGTGATGGGTTCCTGTAGACCCAGCCACTCAGGAGGCTGAGGCAAGAGAATCGCCTAAGCCTAAGATCTGGAGATTGCTGTGAGCTGTGACGCGATAGCACTCTACCCAGGGCAACAAAGTGAGACTCTGTCTCTAAAAAAAATAAAAACAAACAAAAAAAACTTGCCAATGTTGTATAAAACAAAGAAAATAAAAATTACTTGTAAATTCCACCACCTAGAGAAAACAACCAATAAATTTTCAATTTTGTCCTAGATGACTATGCATGTATGTACTAGTTATCAATTGCTGCATAACGAATTACCCTCAATCTTAGCAGCTTGAAAAAACCATGAAATCTGCTGTCTCTTGGTTTCTGGGGCCCAGGAATCCAGACACAACTGAGCTGGGTGGGTCAAGCTCAGGGTCTCTTACAAGATGGCCATCAAGCTATCAGCCAAGGCCTACGTCATCGCAAGCAAGGTTCTGCTGGGGCTGGCAGGGTATTCTGCTTTCACTGCAAGGCTTTGGGGAAGCTCCAGTTCTCACTGGCTCTTGGACAGGAGTTTCACGTGGAACTCTGTAGAGTTCACAACGTGGCAGCTGGCTTTCCCCTGACCCAAAAGAAAATAAATGTAAACTGACATAAAAATTCAGAAGCACAAGTACCCAGAATGGAAGTCATGGTGTTTTATAACCTGATCTCAGAAGTGGCATGCTATCATTTCCTTCCATGTGCTGTTGACCAGCACTGGAAGTGAACACCAACAGGTGGGGGGTCATTTGGGGCCATCTTATGGATTGTCTTCCACAAAGCATGTGTAACAGAAATGGAATTATACACCAGGTACTGTCCTACATACATAATGTGTTTTTAACAATCATTAGTGTAGCGTGAGCATCTTTTCATAACATTGTTATCCGCCATATCAATTTTAGTTAGTTCGTAGTATTTCTTTTCTGTGGATATATTGGAATTCAGCGCCTCTAACTAACGTTGTAACAAACACCTTTGTAGCTAAATCTGGGTGTACAGCTGTGATTATTTCCTTGGGAAGAAAGTTGAAAAGGAATGGAATTGCCGGGTTACAAATATACATGAGTATACTCATGCTTTTAAAAGGTATTTCCAAATTCCCCGCCAGGCAGTCTCATCAGTTTCCACATGTCCCTTTCCCTTGTCCCCGCCCTGAGCACTTTGCACATCTCTGGTGGTCCTAGAAGGGGCACAGTGGTGTAGTCACTGGTCACTTCCTGTGCCCTCGGGGAGGCTTCTTCACCTCTGAATGCTTGTGATCAGCAACAGTTCTTGACATCACATCATGCCAGGTACCCAACTAAAATGCCTGTGGCATGGTCAAATCAGATGAGGATAATTTATGTGTTTTTAAAAGTTCAGAGTTTAAGATACTACAACACCTGTCTTTAAGATGGCTATATACATGGAATTTACCTTACATATATATATATACTAAGTCCATGTATATGTAAGTATACATATATACTTACATATGTATATATGACTACTAAAAGGACGATGCTTTCAGCCCTTTTTTGGAGGAAAAATCAGTTATATTAGATTTTTTTCTCCATCCTGAAGCTTCCAACTGTTTTTATTTTCCTCCTCCTTTCTGCCTTCCCTTTTTGAATGAATGTATTTGAATATAGATGAATAGAGCCGGAGGTATAAAAGATCATGTTTCTAACACATGTTTCTATAGAGATTTGTGTGTAGGTTGTATGTGCTATACCCTTATGGCACAGCTGTGCAAACTAACATACTCTCATTAGTGTATTTTGTATACAGTTCATAAACAGAAAGTTATTTATTTATTGAGACAGGGTCTTGCTCTGTCACCCAGGCTAGTATGCAGTGGTATCATAATATCAATAGTTCCCTGCAACCTCAAACTCTTGGGCTCAAGCGATCATCCTGCCTCAGCCTCCCAAAGTACTGGATTACAGGGGAGAGCCATGACATCTGACCCACAAGTTTATTTAAAGTACTGCCTGAAATATCTCTACACCCTAATCCCACGACCCTGAGAATATCAGCTTGTATGGTAATTTGTGGATGTGATTAAGAATCTTGAAATACGCATGCTCCTGGGTCATCCAGATGAGCCATTCTAATCGCAGTGGTCCTTACAAGAGGGGTCAGATCAGAGGAGAGGGCACAGGGAGATCAGGAGCAGAGACTGGAATGACACATTTTGAAAATGGGGAAAGAGGCCAAAGTGTACAGGTGGCCGCTGAAACTGAAGAAGGAGAGAAAGGGTTCTTCCTTCTGAGTGTCCAGAAGGAACTGACACACTCAGCACCTTGGCTTGAGCCCAGAGAAACTGGTTTGGGCTTCTGACCTCCAGAAGGATAAGAGAATCGATCTGTGGTGTTTTAAGCCCTTACCTTTGTGCTAATTTGTCATAGCAGTAACAGGAAACTAATACAACACAAAAGGCAGTGAAAACAAAGAAACAAGTGCATTGTTATGAAGCCTCTAAAATACAAGTTATCTGATTCTCTGTTTCCTCTCTGGAAAAAAAAATCCCCAGAACACTAAGCTATTTTTCATTATGAATCTTCATCGTGTAGCTGATCTATTTCCATTTAAATGGTCTTTTTAACTTAGCATCTACTGTGAAAAATACAACTGCCAAATTCCTGGCAGTAACAGATTGCATGTGCACAGAGAAAAGCCAGCATTTGGATAGTCATTCAAAAATAATCAAATGGGCTCAGCGCCTGTGGCTTAAGCAGTTAAGGCGCCAGCCACGTACAACTGAGCTGGCAGGTTCGAATCCAGCTCGGGCCCACCAAACAAGAATGACAGCTGCAACCAAAAAATGGCCGGGCGTTGTGGAGGGCGCCTGTAGTCCCAGCTACTTGGGAGGCTGAGGCAGGAGACTCGCTTGAGCCCAGGAATTGGAGATTGCTGTGAGCTGTAATGCCACAGCACTCTATCCAGGGTGGCAGCTTAAGGCTCTGTCTCACAAAAAAAAAAAATATATATATATCAAATGGATTAAAATATGCTTTGTGAAAAACGTTTAGACTGGATGGACATTTCAAAGAAACCGTATGTTTTGTTAACTTAATAAACTCGATAGAAGAACTCCTATTTCATAAGGTCTTTGGACTATTATGTTTAATCAGTAGTATCACTATCTAAGTAGAAATTAAAATATTTAAGTTAAATCAAAAAATTTGCAGACAGATCAGGGAAAAAAATCATCTTACACACATAATACAATTTACTAATTGGTTGCTATTTATGATTACAATAATCACCTCAAATCAGTCAATACTGTAAGTTATCTGCCTTTGAGATAAATCAAAGTAATTGCCAATTCCAAATTGTTTATCAGCCACAAATAGCAACTTGTTGAATCCATCAAGAATTTCTCATCTAAATCAGGGCAGGCCAGCTGTGGCCTGAAAGCTAAGAATAGTTTTTACATTTTTAAATGATTGAACAAAAAAAACAACAGAAGGAAGAGAAAGAAGGGAAGGGGGAAGATGATGATGTTTGGGTACAAAGTTTCGGTTATGCAAGATGAGTAAGTTCTGAGACCTTTCTTGCAGGGCGGTGACCACACTTGACAATACCATGTGGTATGCTTGAAATTGACAAAATTAACTGGGGTGGAGGGGCAAAGGAGAATGGTAACTGTGAGGTGATAGGTAAGTTAATTAGCTTGAGATATATATCAAGACATCCTTATATGCTTTAAGTATATAAAATTTGTATTCATCAATTATACCTCCATAAAGATGGGAGGAAGAGGAAGATACATGAAAATTACATGAAATTCACACGTAAGCATCCCCAAATAAAGTTTCACTGGCACCCAGCCATGCCCATATTATCTGTGAGTGCTTTTGCACTACAAGAGCAAATTTGAGTCATTGAAACAGAGACTTATGTCTCCACAAAACAAAAATATTTACTAACTGGCCTTTTATAGAAAAGGTTTGTGACCCCCTGATCTGAATGCCTTCCAAGGAGAAGCTCTTTCCCTTAGAAAATTGCAATACAAGCATATTCTATGCTTTGCAAGACCAAAGTCTGGGTGTTGCTATAATCACAACTTTCCTCAGCCAGGTAGCCCTACATTTCGCCAGAGGTGACAACGGATGCTCAGAGTAACAATACCTTCTTTGTAGGACCAGACACATCAAACTCCCTAAAGAAAGATGGAACTCTTTTGTACTCTAATGGGACTTCTGTTTGAATGATAAAATGACATTTTTCGCTTTAACTTAATAAACCCATGTTTTAACTCCATCTAGAATACTTTATGACTGCCAAAAAATTGAAAGTTGACTCTTGGAAGAGAGACTCAGAGATTTTCCCTTGCAGACACTGTGAGAGTGAGCTCAGTATTTAATACTGTCTTTTATCACACGTGTCTTTTATGTAATGGCTATAGTCTTCTCATTTTTTCTTTCAGAACAGGTGAAGTTTTCATTATAGAAGTGAATATCTCCATATATCAACCTGTATGTTTATCAGAGGCTGACCTAATAGATTAACACAATTAGAAAACAAGTAATGTTGGATTTTATTTAGGATGTTCCAACAATATGAGTTGGCTAATTGCTATTTACCCTCAGTAAGAATGATTCTTTTTAAGAAGCACAATTTGTGTTTAGAAGCTGAACATTCCTAATTGGAAAAGTCAAAGTCCAAAATGCCCTGAAATCTGAAGCTTTTTAAGAACCAATGTCTCACTCAGAGGAAATAGCCATGGAACATTTTGGATTTCAGATTTTTGGATTAAGCATGATATAACTATTCCAAAGTCCAAAAAGGGGGTAGGGGGATGCAAAACACTTCTGTTCCCAACCCATACCTTTGCTGAAGCTATTGTGTTAAAATGCTGCTTGATGGGGACACCTGTGGCTCAGTGAATAGGGCGCTAGCTCCATATACCGAGGGTGGCAGGTTTGAACCCAGCCCTGGCCAAACTGCAACAAAAAAATAGCCTGGCCTTGGGTCGGGCACCTGTAGTCACAGCTACTCAGGAGGCTGAGGCAAGAGAATCACCTAAGTCTACAGGTTGGAGGTCGCTGTGAGCTGTGACACCACAGCACTCTACCGAGGACGACAAAGTGAAACTCTGTTGCAAAAAAAAAAAAAAAGAAAAAAGAAAAAGGCTGCTTGATTTACAACGTAAAAGAGAACTCTATTGAGTGAATATTAAGTGTTTTCCTTGGAAGAATTAGCAGACTAATTTATGGTTTTCTAATTCTGCTCTCTGTGTCTTAGGCCTCAAAGTCTATGAGGAGTGAAATGAAGTAAATATACACACCTTGTCATCAGCCAGGCGTAGGGACCAGTTTGACCTCTGAAGGAAGCAGTTTTCCTTCACACACCTGGCATGGGAAGTCCAGCTGGGCATGATGGATGCCTCTTGGCTGAGCCTTTCTGGACAGCAAGAGATGATTATGTCAGCTCAATTTTACAGACATTGACCCTTTCTTCAGCCCGAAACTGGGGCAGCAGATGGCCGTCTGATGTACAGGTTGTCAGGCGGAGAGCTGACTTGTTGCCCTGGGGAATGGTCATTTATGAACAAGAAACCCAGGTCAGTGGTTTAATTTAAAGTGACCAACATTGCGTGGCAAAGCAATCCAGATTTAAGATTCTGTATGTGGTATGTTTCTGCTGTTTAATGGTAACTTAGGATACTCAATTTGGACACTCGGTCTAAGGAGATGACAGAAATAAAAGCATATTCTAAGAGGGAAGCTGCATTGTGCAATCCAGTTCTAACTGCTTCCTGAAACGCAGCATGCAGGGTGTGTGTGGGTTGCTATAGAAATGGTGGCTACTGAACCAGCCTCTTACCGTGTGTGATGCGTACGGATCAGGCACTCGGGAACACCCCATCATAATTGGCCTGTAGTAGATTGTGTCTGCTTCACGTGGCGAACGGTACTGCTGAGGCTTTCATTTAATTAGTCCTTTTAGGTAAGTCATGACCATCTTGTCCTTGAAGGTGGAGCTTGATTTAAAATACAGACCTAAGATTTGTTTCCATCTCATTGGGCTTTTGGGGTGGGGGGGCAGTTGAAGAGAGTGGGAGTTTTTAAAAGCGCTAGATTATGTGTATAACTTGAGAAAAATGAAAATCATATGATATATTACCCTTAAACGATGGACTTGGGGTGATAATGATGCCTCAGTGGCAGCAACTCTTCCTTCCACTCTAATTGAAGATGTTGATAATGGGGAAGGCTGGGTGGAGGTGGGTGGGTAGGGGGGTAACCTTCCTCTCAATTTTACTGTGAACTTAAAACAATGGTCTCTAACAATTATTATTATTATTATTATGATGATGATTATACCAGCATATCTTTTTCTCTGTGTATCATAAACCACATGTCCAGGTGGAGAACTCAGATTGGAACATCGAAGTGCATTGATTGAGTTTTAAGGATGACACTGTGTGGGAAAAAGTTAGAACAAAAAAAAGGGGGGCTCATTTCCCTAACAATTAAGAATGTACAGCTCGGCGCCTGTGGCTCAGCGGGCTAAGGTGACTTCCACGTACACCTGAGCTGGCGGGTTCAAATCCAGCCCGGGCCCGTCAAACAACTACGATTGCAACCAAAAAATGACTGGGCATTGTGGCGGGCGCCTGTAGTCCCAGCTACTCGGGAGGCGGAGGCAGGAGACTCTCTTGAGCCCAGGAATTGGAGGTTGCTGTGAGCTGTGATGTTACAGCACTCTATCCAGGGTGACGGCTTGAGGCTCTGTCTCAAAAAAAAAAAAAAAGAAAGAATGTACATATGTGGTATTAACTTTAGAACCCCACTCATATCTTTTATTTTTTCCAAAAAGAACAGACACAGTTCTTCAAGGTATTAAACAAAAGAGAAATTCGATTTACAAGTGTATCCTTAAGAAAGCTGTTATAAGAGAAGGCTTTTCACAGTGAAAGCTATTGTTTAGAAACAAATAACTATCAGAGAAAGAGTCTCTTCTTTCCCAGATGTTAAAGTCAGCCTTAAGAGTCAACTGGGCTCTCGTGAGAGATGGTAGAACGCTCAGAGCAGTTTACCCAAGAAAGCAAATTGAAGTGATTGCAGCATGGACTACCCTGGGTAACGAGAACAGGCCAGTGAAAACTTGCTCTTGCCAAAGACCTTGGCCGCCAGGCAGTCAGGTGTAATTTCTCCCTTGGGATCCTGGGGACCCTCAGCATCCCAGTTGCAGCGATCCGCTCCCACTGTCCGGATGGAGTGGGGAAGGGCCCGGCAACATTTGGACAGACCCCTGGGAGGAGAACGAGGCAGAATGATCTCAGAACATGGACATTTGTTTCTCCGTGTTGCCTAGCAACCCAAAAAACAATCTTGTAGTCAATCCATGCCTAAGAATTGTTCATCCCCTCGTGTGTAGGCCCCCCACCCCCACCCTCCTCAATATGCGAATTTTCAGAAAATGAGCCCATCACTGTAGCTCTAGCGTAGCTGTGGTGCAGGGACGCTTTTGTGTTAAGACTCTATTCTGAGGAACGTCATTTCCTTTAAGTATTATTTCGTGTAGAAACAGCATTCTCCGTGCTTGGTGTCGCCTGCTTTTCCTGACCTAAGAATATAGAGATCAATATATTCCTCCTAAAAGAAAACATGTCATATTTTACAGTCAACTCTTAATTCCCACTTAGGTAGTCCGCGCTCTGCTGGTGGCCTGTGGCTTCACCACCACCTAGAAGCTTTGACACCCTCTTGGTTTACTGCTCTTTGGCCTGGATTTTAAGAAAACATCTAACATGCTCATTCCAATATGAACCTCTGTAAAAAATAGTTAGGAAGGTAATGTTGCCATAATTTGTTTCAGAATCCAGTATTTTTAGAATGTCTTCTGTTTTCAGTCACCTCCACTTGAACGGGTAATTAAAAGGTAGAAATATTTTTGATGGATTTGAATATTGCGCTAGTGGGGGTGCCTCCTTTAGCATGAGTGAGCAGCGCAGAGGCCGCGTCCCAGCCGGAGGCTGGACAGGTCAGACTGGAGTCCTGCTGTGTGATCTGGAGCCAGCTGCTTTCAGTTCTCGGGGCCTCAGTTTCTCACCTGTCAAACAGGAATCGTAACACACTCTGCCCCGCGGAATCGCTGTTAGTGGGGAATGCTTACAGTGGTGCCTGGCCCTTGGAAGAAGGCTCAATATGTGTTAGCGGCTTAGCCGTTATTATTATCCTAATCATTGCTGTTATTTAGCCCATGAGGAGTTTGTGATTTTTTTTTTAAGCGTGATATAAAAGGACAGGTGCAGCCTTAGCATCCTTAAACGTAGCATCCCAGTCTCACCCAGAGCTGATGTGGCGCTGCCGTGGCCTGCCGTCCCCTCTCAGACGTCCAGCCCAGGCTCTGCCAGCTGTTCTGCATTTGGAAACATCATTGTTTGGGACTGAAATTCCAAATAACCATTAAAGTTCAGAATGGGTGGTGCCTTTTAGTATGAGTAAAGCCAGAGCAAACATCTCGGTGTGCAGACCAAGTGCTTCTCTGGTGGGTCGTCCAGCTCTGCAAGCTCCCCTTTTTTCTGAGTAGACATCTTTGGGCTTTGGCAGCCAGGGTTGTCCTCCCTTGGGGGCTCTAGAGGTAGGGACTGGGGATAAACAAAGACTCTGGATGTCTGTAGTTTCCGGAACAAGTTTTAGGGTTTCCCAAACTAGAGATTATAGATAGACCCACTGGGCTTTTGGGGGGGGTCTGGGAATGGTCTGCAAGGATTTTCAAATTTGGAGTTTGATAAAGATTGTTTAAAAAAACGTAACATGGAAAATTCTGCATCATTTGGCTTCAATTCAGAATTTGCAACGACCAGATCAAGTCATTGCCTGGATTTGCACATATGCGCAAACTCTTTGATGGCATAGGACTAATGAGAGCTGGTCGGGGTAGACACATACATAAATGATACCATCTCAGTGCACGAAGGAGAAGTGGAATGAAAGTATGTGAGAGAAAGGAGGACAGTTTTACAGGAAGTTCAGCTTGAGAAGGGTGAGAGATGATCAAACCAGTCATGCCAAGCTCAAAAGAAACCCCACCTAGCTAGTTTTGTCATGTTTGTATGCCAAGTGCAAGTTCAGTTCACTTGATAGGCCCTCAGCTGCTGCATGAAATGGGTGTTTTACATTTGAATTTTATTTTGAAACTGTAGCCTTACTTCCCTTCCTGTAAACAAATTTATAAATTTGTTTTTGTTTTATACTTCCGTGTGGGCTGCAAGCCCTTTTATATTAGCACCATGTAACACACATTATGATTTTTTTAGATAAGGTCAACAGTTTGTGTGGGAGTTCCTTTGTCTGTTGAAAGTGGTTTTATGTGTTCATCAGGTGTGAGAATTTTTAAGTTCTGCAGATATTACCAGTGGGCCTGTCCTGGGGCAAAATACTAACTTCTCTGGACCTATTGTTTCCACCCTGAAAAAGGAGATGTGTAAAACGTGCCTTCCAAGGTTGTAGGAGACAGAAGTGTGGTAATAAACACACATGAAGCATCCTGAGCATTGCCAGCCGTGTATTACGTTCTTAATATTGTGGTTCTTTCTGCCTCTTCCCTTGCATCACCCCTTTGAAATTATGGCAGAACCTTCATAGCTCACCACCTCCCTACATTGACCTTCTCCTCAAGTTGACCTAACTTTCATGGTCAATTTTACATATACCACATGTATGTATCAGTACAGTAGGCCTAGTTCCTTATGTTGACACTGTATGTTGACCAGTTTGTGACAGTCCCTTGGGGGGAGGTCAGTTCACAGAGGGTCTACTCACACACACACATACACACACACACACACACACACGTCCACGTGCACATACAGCCTGAACCTTTTCAGCCTGTACAGAATGTGCTTCGTCGGCGGTTTCTGCAGAAGCACCTGCCTTACCCTATAGTATGATGCATTGAAGGATTTGTACACAGCAGCCTAGACATTTCCAATATGCAGTTTGAAGTTTGCCTGAATTGAAAAAAAAGAAAAATAAGATTGAGGGGGGCGCTCATAGCTCAATTGTTAGGGCGCCAGCCACATGCTCCAGGGCTGGTGGGTTCGAACCCAGTCCGGGCCTGCAAAAAAAAAAAAAATTGTAAGGCATCGTGGCAGGTGCCTGTAGTCCTAGCTACTAGGGAGGCTGAGGCAAGATAATCACTTGCACCCCAGAGTTGTAGGTTGTTGTGAGCTATGACGCCATGGCATTCTACTGAGGGTGACAAAGTGAGACTCTGTCTCAATTAAAAAAAATAATAAGATCACAATTCAGATCATTTCAAACATTTTTTTTTTTTTTTTGGCCAGGGCTGGGTTTGAACCCGCCACCTCCGGCATATGGGACCAGCGCCCTACTCCTTTGAGCCACAGGTACTGCCCTCAAACAACATTTTTTAATCTACTCATTCTTAGAGACATGAGATAGGAAAACAGGTGTTGCTATTAATATAAACCAACACTTTTCATCATTATGCTCAAAATGACCCTGGAGGTGGAAAGAGTGGCCATCTGTCTTTATCAGAAAGAAGGTAAAGCCACATGTGTCCACGTACTTGTGCGTTCTCCTAGGAAACAGAGAAGGGGACGCAAATCGTGATCCCTCAGATCCAAATCCCCGTCCTTTTCCAGGATGTCAGATGTCTGTTCATTCCTGCTTCGGTGCCAAGACACAGTGTGGCTTAATAGAATAATGAACTGATCCGGGAATGCAAAACAACACCCCATTCCCAGTTGTATTTTGCCCATACTGTTGGTTTGGGGATGTTTGTTTGTTTGTTGGGTTTATATTTTCTGCCAACATTTGAAATGGAAAGATTTCCCATAGAATTCTATTCCTGGCTTCTCTTGGGGGAAAAAAATCAAATGATGCATTCGGTCAGCAGACATGTACGGAACATCTTTGTGCCAGACAATACTCTATTGTAGGCCCCCAGGATAAAACATGGGGAACACAGTCCGGGAGGACCCCTGCAATTAAGAGGCTATTGTTCTGGAAGGAGACAGGCCGTGAGCCAATTGAAATCAAGACAATTAAGCTGGGGGATGTCAGAGAGAATGATTGGCTGGTCAGAGCCTTTGGGGAGGTGACATTTGAGCTGAGACCCTAGAACCCTCAGAAGCCTAACCTGAGAATGTCTTTGGGACAGAACAGCCTGGGTAGTGGGAACCACTAGCCATAGTTGCAGCAGCCAAGACACTAAGCAGCATTTTCCCCTCGAATCAGGGACACGGTGGCACCTCTAGACATTTGCATTTGCTGCCCCCAGGCCTGTAGTCTGACAAGTATCTGGATTCCTTGTTTAGAATATCAGAAGTATTTCTGAAGTTGCTTCAAGTGCTGGCCTAGTTGACACAATATGGCCACACGGAGGGAAATGGCATCAGGGACTCCCAGAAAGAATTGCCACGTACCCACAAAAGCACAGCCTGAGGTCTTCCCACCACCCCAGGCTTTAGCAGGTGCTCTGGGGCTTTTCCTGCAGCCTCACTGGATCAGAATTGCATCTAACAAACTCTCCACGTGCATAAGCTCTTGCAAGCCCTGTTTGAGGGCATCCTGCCACCTCTCCAGATGTTTGCAAATTTCTTTGTTACGCTACCCTTTTTCTATGCTGGGGACTGATAGCTGTGCCACCCACCATCCACTTCCCCCGTCCAGTCCCTTCTGACATGGAATTGCCAGATGGGCATCGGACATAGTGGTTAATGAACAAAATTTCTCCACAGGTGGGGCTAATTAGGTCATATTCTTACACTCCTTCCTGGAAAGTTATATATACCTTTTGTACATTCAGAAGTCTCTCCTTAAATTGTATTAATGCTATTCTGTATCCCAATACTTCTATCTATTTAAGGCAAAAACTTTCTCTAAGTCTGCCAGAATCTTTATTGGATTCCCGTAATCACTTCTTCCCTAAAACTTATTTCAGTAAGTCTTTTGATAACTCAGCTAAAAGAAAAAAAGAAAATCAGTTGCTTAGATTAAATTTATTCTTAAGAAACTCTTTCTCTCAAACTACTCTAAAAATACCCAGGGAAGGGTGGTGCCTGTGGCTCAGTGAGTAGTGTGCTGGCCTCCTATACTGAGGGTGGCAAGTTCAAATCCAGCCTCGGCCAAACTGCAACAACAACAAATACCCAGGGAATATGTTACAGTTGAATACAGACTCTTTGTTTTAATTTCTGATATTCAACACGTCTGTGATCGTATGCCGAGTAGGGGAGGTCATTGGTTAGAGTGAGTTGCCCTTAATTTTATTCTTGTTTAAACCAGTCCGGAAATGTACTTGCTCAAAGCTATAAGAATCCAACCATCTGCACATAACTCTGGCCCTTTAGTTTGATTGCTTTCGGCAAGAATGATCAGATAATTGACCACCAGGCAAATACTTGGCTATGTAATTAACAAGGAATATTTATTTCTCACTGATTTCATGGAAAAATAATTCCAGAGAAGGAAACCTAGCTATTTGAAGCTAAAGATTTTAATTTGGTGGGTGGAGGAGTAAGGCTGCTATATAATACCCTAAGTGTAGAAATTGTTCCTGTTTCCGCCATGCTGATGAATGGCCCTTTAAGGGCTGATGGAGTTTTGTACTTTGACTGTAGAGGGATTCCATGGCAGTGTTGTTAAAGCATGTAATAAGGTAGACTTAGAGATCTTGATAATTCTATATGAATAGTTGCCAGAAAATTACAGTAGAGGATGTAGCTTGCAATAATGTGGATGAAAGTCCTGAAAAGTCAGTCATCTGGCTTTTAGAGAAATCCGATACATTCAGGGATCTGGAACAGCCTGATGATGATGATGTGTGTTTGCCTGGGTCTGAGAGGTGTGCACCTTTTAAGATGATTATACCTCAGATGAGCAAATGGCTCATTCTGTGCAAGTCATTCATCCAAAGCCATCACAGCCAAGGGAGGCAATGGGGAAGAGCCGCAGGTTCACAGCCAAGAGCTGAGAAGCAAGAGAACAGCAGGTTCTACTGTCCAAACTCATACCTGCAGCAGCCCGGATGCCCTCACCTCTCAGCCTGAATGTCCCGAGATGGGTCGGGCGTGGTTGCTCACGCCTGTAATCCCAGCACTCTGGGAGACCCGAGGCAGGTAGATCACCTGAGCTCAGGAGTTTGAGACCAGCCTGAGCAAGAGCGAGACCCCTTCTCTAAAAAATAGCCGAGCATTGAGATGAGCACCTGTCATCCCAGCTACTTAGGAGGCTGACGCAAGAGAATCTCTTAAGCCTAAGAGTTTGAGGTTGCTGTGAGCTGTGACACCACAGCACTCTACCAGGGAGACAGAGTAAGACTCTGCCTCAGTAACTAACTAACACAATAAATAATTCGATACATAGTTTCTTGCTTAAGTTTCCATTAAAGAGAAAAAGCTCGACTCCTTTAAAAACTATTTGAAAACCAGTTATCTGGAAATGTCAGTAAGTGCAGAATTTCATTCCTTGATGCTACCAGAGAGAGTGACCTTCACACACAAGAGATCCCAGCAGCAGGTACGGCCACAGGCTTCGGTCAGAGCAAAAAGTCACCTCTTGTCACACAGCCGACTCCTGAGGACCCCCCCACACACACACCTGCTCTGCAGCCACAGTGAAGCAGCTGTGGGGCTTTTGCAGGAAAAATCCCAGCAGCCTGAATGGGGCCTGTGGGTCAGGGTGGGAAAAGGCTCAGGGCCCTGCCTGGAGTCCGCACGTCACCGTCGTGAGCCCTGGGAAGGAAGCCACGGGAGGTAGCTGGAAAGGAAGAGGCTAGGGGAGAGTGGCAGTAAGGGCAGCACGGAAGGGAGTGGGCTGGGCTGCTGTCAGGACCCCAGGAGGAGGGGAGCCTGAGCAGTGGCCTTCTGAGCAGGTGCACTGACCCTGGGGCAGCCCCAGGATGGCCACACCCAGTGCAGGTGGGCTGACCGGAAAACAAGCAGAAGCCGGGCAGCCAGAGCACCTTTGATCCGTGCAGAAAGAGCAGCCTTGTCCTCCCTTGCTGTAATTGAGCAGGCCTGAGGCCACGTCGTGGCCCTTACTCAACAGAGGAGACTACAGAGGTTTGTTCACCAGGAGAGCATCCTGGGCCTGGAGCCGGCTGTTCAGGTGGGGCAAGCGGCCTCACCCCTCGGAAGTATCGGGGCTCCGGTAATGAGAGGTGTGTGTTCTCAGTACTCAGTTCTCCAATTCCTGTATCCCCTGGACTTACTTCCTCCGGCAAAACACAGCAAGCTTGAAATGATTTTTGCACAGTGAATCCCAAATAGTGTCACACAGTAGAGTCCTCCCGGGTTTGGCTGCTTTCATTTTGAGATCTGTCCTACCAACCTCCTGATGATATGTTTGGGGTTGTGTGGGTCTGGCTTTCACTCATTCCAGAGGACTGTGGAGTTGCCACTCTGTGGATATTCTGGGAGCTAAGAAAAAGTGGAATATGAGATGGGACCCCCACCCCAGGCTTACAGTCGTCAGAGAAAAGAGACTGAACAACAGGTTAGAAACTGGAGGCAGCAAATGCGTTTCAAAAATGGAGGATGCGTTTCTTCTAGAAGGCCTCTGGAAACAGGCATGCATGATCGGAATCTTAAAAGATGGGTAGACTTTTGGAAGAGGAGGAAGCAACAGAGGTTGAAGGCAGAGATATAGGCTGTAAGATACAGTCGCAGACTGGAAAGTATGACCACATGTGCCTTCCCTTCTAGACCCTTGTGAGCCCTTCCCTTTGGCCCTCCCCAAACTCCCATCCACCCCGGACCCAGCTGCTACCTCCTGCTCAGGCTGCATAGCCGTGCATCTTGCATGCCTGCCATTACAGGCTTTGTGCACACTGTTCCCTGCAGAGGGGAGGTGACCCCTCTTCCTCCTGGCTCCCTCTCTGCCTCCCCCGACAGGCAGACCTGCCTGTTCATCAGAGCTAACTCATCCCAGAGCCACTGTTTGCTTGCTGAACTCCCAAGGAAGCTGTGTCATTTTTGTCGGTGGCCCTTCTGGCTTCCACCAGCCCCACTCCTCCCCTGGCCAGACCATGAGCCTCCAGGCAGGACTTGGGGACGTGTTAACTGGGTGGGGGGTGTCTACCCACTTGTAATGTGGAGGTACTTAGCCTGTTTCAGCTGGTTTTCTTGTGTTGTGGAAGGCACAGCACCTTAAGAAAGCTAGGTGACTTTCTCATGACGAAGCAGGAGCTAGGACCCAGCTTCCAGCTCTCATCCCCTGGGCCCTTCAGCTGAGCCCACCCACCTGCTCAGGTTGAAGAGCAGTGACTGGTGAATTCAGTCTGTGGGAGGCTGCAGCCCACAGGTACACAGTCACCTCCCGGCTGGTGCCAGGTGATGCAGGTGGCGCTGAGGTCTCTAAGCCACAAGATGAGTGGAGAAAGGGAGGGATGGAAGCCCTGCTGCAAACAACCCAATTTGCCTCAGGGAAACTTTCTCCCCCAGCAGAGAAACACTTTTTCTTAATGTGCCAAGGTCTTCTGTTCCTGTTGGTAGCCCCAGCTGAGCCAGCTCTGGGTCCGTGTGCTAAAGGACAGGAACTGAGCATCCTTGTTAACGCACTTGTGTTACTGTAGGAAGCTTCTGGCTTCAGTTTCGCTCTAACCTGACCCCAGAGCCCCTGGAGGGGTGAGGTAGCCTGGGTATGGAGAGGTCCCATGCAGAGTTTGCTGATGCAAGCTCTCCCACCTTCCCCCTGCATGGGTCTTAGTGGGAGCAGCAGAAGGGCTGCCCGGGGAGACATCACCACAGGCACCTTTCCGCCTACTGCCTTTGAATGTTGCCATGGCAACCGATAAGGCCTCCAAGCAGCCCAAGGGGTGTTTCTTTCTTGGGGGTGATCCATCCTTGCCGCCTCTCTGATGTGAATAGTAAGGAAAGGCAAGCTTTTGCAGACCTGGAGGTAAAAGACAGTCACGTGCAATGACGGACTGCACGTACAGTAGTGGTCCCGTAAGAGTATAATTCTGTATTTTTTCCTGTGCGTTTTCTGCATTCACATTTGTTTAGATACACAAATCCTTACCACTGTGTTCTAGCTGCCTGCGGCATTCAGCACAGGTGTGTGGGACCTCCAGGCCAGCCCACACAGCCCACGTGTGTAGGAGGTGTGCAAGCTAGACTTGTGACAGGCACTCGGGGTGTTCACACGGCAACAACAGGGTATTTCTCAGAATGCATTCCTATGAGCAAATGCACCATGACTGTATGTGACACGTGGTTCGTCCATTTAGGTCTAGAGTGTCCCAAGGTCACCCACAAGCCATTGCAGGTGGGGACGACCTTAGGAGCCTGGTGAGCTATGCAGGAGCCCTGCGTAGGTGGCAATGTCTCCATGCGGATAGGTCAGGGTGGGTGCTCGCGTTGGGGAAAGCATAGCCCACTCGCCCTTGCCTTTTGCCCAGAGCTTCCGTTGCAGGCCTCAGGGCAGGGCCCTCTGCAGATGTGCTGATCGGTCTAGCAAAAGGCATTTGTTTGTGGCTGGGAAACCACCCAGCAAGCTTGGGCAAGTTAATATTCTTCAACCAGAAAAAGTTTCTGCTCCCAGAAACTTTACAAAGTAAACATACAATCAAATGTTGAAAGGTTTATAGGAAATGCAGCGTGGTCGGGCAGAGGCAGCCCCAGGTTCTGTTCCTCTCTGTCCTGTGCAATACACAGGCCTCAGAAATGTTTGATAGGCCGGGGCTCAGTGGCTCACACCTATAATCCTAGCACTCTGGGAGGCTGACGTGGGAAGATGATCCCTTAGACTCAGGAGACCAGCCTAAGCAAACGCGACACTCGCCACTGCCATCTCTACTAAAAATAGGAAAAATGAGCCAGGTGTTGTGGCAGGCACCCATAGTCTCATCTACTCAGGAGGCTGAGGCAGGAGGATCGCTTGAGCCTGGGAGTTTGAGGTTGCTGTGAGCTATGATGATGCCACTGCACTCTACCAAGAGCCACAGAGTGAGACTCTGTCAACAGAAAGGAAAGGAGGTGGGGGAGGGGGTGAGGAAGGAGGGAAGGAAAAAAATTCACCTGTCTTGATGGCCTTCATCCAAAAAGGGAGAAAATAAGTCCTACCCTGTGGGGTCATTGTGAGGATTACAGATAATGTGTATGAACCACTCGTGCTGTCACTGGCTAGTACATAGCAGGTGGGTGCTAAGGTTAATACTAAAGTGATAATGAGAAGACAGAGCACAGACCTTGGTTTAGTCAATATTTCCCAGCATCAGAACAAACCAGAAGCTTTTTAAAATACCTCTTTAAGCCAAGGTTACTGGGTCAGAATTTGCAATGATGAGATCTAGGAATCTATATTATTTTTTAGAAAAACTTCCCTAAGTCATTCTGATACAGGCAGTCTGTGACTCAGGATAGGAAACTGGCTTATTTGATCAAGGATAAAGAGCATAAACAGAGCTGGATTTTCCCCCTCCTTTGCGCTCCCACTGACTCCTATCAGGCTGCCTGTATTCTGCTTTTGAACCCTAAAGGCTTCTTGCTAAAATTATCTGTGTTTGGGAGGAGAGATGTTGGATAAAGTGGCGAAAAGGAATTTAATTGGGAATGCAAAGAAAAACTGAAGTTGCTCACCTTTTCCCTGGAGGGACATTGAGAAGAATTTCTGCTGAGAGCTGTGTGTGGCCCCTGGATGACAGTTTGGCCATCTTGTGGGTCATGAACATGGCATGGAAGGTGCCTTTTACAACAGGCGTAGCCTTCAATGGGAGTTGAACATATATGTGGCTAAAGTTCCCTTCTCAATCCCACAGGAACGTGGCTGAAGAGCGGTCTGGGCCTCGTGCACCAAGAAGGCAGCCAGCTGACGTGGACGTACATTGCCCCCCAGCTGGGGTATTGGGTGGCAGCGATGTCCCCTCCTGTCCCAGGTAACGTGAGGCCAACACTTAACGATGACGCAGATTGATTTGTTTGCTCTTTGAGGGTTCAGGCTGAGTATGCTCAAAAATACCTTCAGCGGGGAGATCACATCTTAGTAGTCAGAAAATGAAATCAGGGCGACTTAAGGTTATTTTCATGGGCGTGTGGGAGTTCCGGTTGGAACTCTCCAGTCTAGGATAAGAATAATGCACAGAAAATAGTTTTGTCTCATGTCCCTATTTTGTACAGACAGCTGCCATAGGGAATTCTTGCTCAAAAGCCCCGAGAGGCGGGTGGGACCGCCTCCCTAATTCCTCAAACAGCTGTGGTCTGGCGTAAGTGAACATGCTGGGAGAGGCAGAGGCGCTAGGAGAAAGTCACCACCGGGGACAAAAAGCTTGGTCGGTCGTGTCCAAAAGGACTAAAAGCAAACCAGTTGCTTCTTCTGTCAAAGAATATTCATGCCCATTTAGGATATGTACATTAAGTCGTGTCTTTCCAAATGCGACACTTATAACTTTATTTTTCAACCTATTGTTACCCCCCTAAGTATTCCAGAATTGTTCTTTTTCAAATTAGAGAACTCTTTTCAGTGATGGCTTTCTTTGCTCAAGACGCTTTTAGACTCTGAATTACTTGGACTGTTTTCATTAGGAAATCTCTTCATCGGTGGCAAATCTTGATGCTCAGAGGGCACTTCTGATATTTTCTTTTACACATCTCAAAGTCATGCACGTCCCAAACTGGCTAATAAGATTGGTGATGGGCTTGGCGCCTGTGGCTCAACGGGCTAAGGCACCAGCCACGTACACCTGAGCTGGCGGGTTCGAATCCAGCCCCAGGACCTGCCAAACAACAATGACGGCTGCAACCAAAAAATGGCTGGGCCTTGTGGCGGGCGCCTGTAGTCCCAGCTACTTGGGAGGCAGAGGCAAGAGACTCGCTTGAGCCCAGGAATTGGAGGTTGCTATGAGCTGTGATGCCATGGCACTCTACCC
>CAUYON010192595.1:0-12950 GCA_963573935.1 Arctocebus calabarensis
ATATTGTGCCCCATGATTGCACTAATGTACACAATTATGATTTAATAAAAATAAAAAATAAAAAAATAAAATAAAATAAAAAATGTTTTTAAATTAACCATGATGGTAGCACACATCTGCTGAGGAGGCTGAGGCAGGAGGATCACTTGAGCACAGGAGTTTTAGGCTGCAGTAAGCTGTGGCCGTACCACTGCACACTAGCCTAGGTAACAGAGTGAGACCCTGTCTCAAAAAAATAAGCAAATAAAGTAAAAATAAATAAAAATAAAACAAGTACCCCAAACAGCACACTTTAATGTATTTTTATATACTGTTATTTGAAAAATACTTCAACGTGTAATTTTCCCTTTAAAATGTAATAAGGGTTGTATTAAGTAAAATTAAAAATCTTTACATTCTAAAGAAGACAAAACTGAAACAACTTTCACAAATAGTCATCTATGTCTGGCCTAGGAAAATATTACTCAAGGCATGTTTTCTCTATTTAGTGAAATATGAAGTTAATGTTAAGATGAATCAAGGTCAAATCAACATAAGCCCAAAGCCAATGAGGCTACATTGAGGAGTCAGAAGTGGGGGGAATTAAGTTAAAAATATCTAAATTACAAATTACCAAACATGTCTTCTTAACAAGAAAGTCTGTCAATTGCTATGACACTAAGCTGGTCAATTGTTACTCATATCCTTTAAAGCATATTTATAAACTAGACAACGGAAGATGGAAATAGACTTTTGATCTTCCCCAGTGACCAAATGTTTTTTATAACCTACTGAAGGAAAATGCCACTGACTGAAAACCCAAAATGCAGATGCAGCAAACATACTTACTGCTGTCATTCCTGTCTGTGATTGTTTTCTATTCCTTTGACGTAGGTTAGCACCAAAGTTTAACTAATTTAATGTAAGAAGCTGGCATTCCCCTGAATAAGTGAAAAGTAAAAACATTTGAGTAGAGAATAATGATTACAATGCACAAGGTGCTTACATTGTTAAATCAGAATTTCACATCATCATCTTGGGAAAGATAAAGATGTTTATGAACAAGCAGTAATTTAGCCATTGTTAAGCCCAACAAAATTCAGGTTTGTGGTGCTATGCTGACCCCTAGTGGAACAAAAAACAGCATCCCAATGTTTCCAAGAAACCTGCTGTTAATCTTTTCACACTTGTAGCAGGAACAATATATATGTACGTACACACACACACGACGCACAAGTCGCAAATATACGCTGGAAGACTCAGTGGTCTTAGTGCCAAGTTAGTAAGAAATTACTTGTAACAAGTGAAACCAGATGTCATTGGTTCTTAAACAATATCTCATCAAATTCTATGAAAATTAGGCTATTTAAAAGCAAACGTTAGTTTTTTTTTGTTTTATGGTTGTTTTTTGTTTTTATGGTTTTTATGGTAAAGTTTTTAATGAATATGACTTAAGAAATCTATGTTTATTAAAACAAAAACTATCCTGCTCCTCTGCACCCCATTTTTCTTTCCCCAGGGGCCAATAGTTTCTAATTATTTTAACCAATGCTTATTTTTATGTCTATATTGTCAAACAGCTTTTTAATTTTTCTATTTACCCCACACCATAGAAGTTAGAGATTTAACTTTTTCTGAGCTCTCTACCACCTCTCATCCTTCCCACCCTCTCATTCTCATGAAAGAAGTTTTTACACCATACTTTCAGCTAGGTCACTGTTCAACATCTAAAATATCTGTATTATGAATTAGTTAACAGTAATCAGAGTAAAGCCATATAGAAAACCATGTCTACATTTTACATTTATGTACAATATTTTACCCCTAGAATTAATAATTGTTGGAGAAGTATTCATTTATCTGTTCATTTGCTGCTAAGCCTCGGTTCCCTAGGTAAAAGACCCCATGGTAAAACTTGCATGCCAGGATTTTACTGGGGTGGCGGAAAGCCCAGGACAGCAGGAACAAAGAAAAGGCCAGACAGGTAAGGAAACAATGCAGCCAAATATCAAGAAAGGAATTATAGAGTTGGCCTTCACTTGGCTCCAAGCACGGCTGATGGCTCTGTCTCGCACACCATCTTCAGAGTCCGTATTTCAGAACAGCGTGGGCTAGGAGCAAGAAGACTGTGTATCCACTAATTCCTCTCTCCCAGGAGTCTCACAAGACTGGCAAATCCCCTCCATTTTCAAGGCCTGGTTTTACTGGTTTGCTGTGATCTTAGCAGGTCTAGCATTGAGAGTCCTGCTTCTGGGATGCCCTTCTCACTACTGGACAAACAAGGATGGGCCACCTGAGCAACATTTCACACCTAGCAGTGATAGGTCACTCTGCGGCACAGAGACCCACACACAGCACTGTCAGCTTGGGCCTGTGGGCAGTCAGTGCCAGTGCTGCTGAGATGATAAAAGTGTCCAAAGATCACCAGAAGACTTGTGGCCAGAGATAATCTGAGGCAGTTTATAAGAGGGATCTGATATAGTCTGTTTCTTAATTTTCTGTCTCTATCACTGATTCAACCAGAAACTCTGAAAAATACAGCAAAAAAATTCTCCCAAAACTTTCAGACACATCATATATTTTATCAATTGCATCTTCTTGCAAATAAACAAATCTCTTAGCGCTTTCTGAACTGCTGAGTCTGGACTGTTCTCTGTGTATACAGTAAGTATCCTGGACTTAAATCCTGCACCTCTATTTCCTGTGAGATTCTCTGAGTCTGGTGTCTTTCTCTTTCTTAGTTTACCTCCATGTTGTGGTGGAGCACCTACTTCAGTAACGTCCTGGGAGGAAAACAGATGATAGGAACTTCATATTTTATTTTTATTTTTTTTTTAAATTTACCTACATAAATTTTATTATTTTTTTTTTTTATTGAATCATACTTGTGTACATTAGTTCAACCATGGGGTACAGTGTGGGGGCTTCACATGCAATCTGAGATATTTTATCAACCTGATTGACATAACATTCATGATATTTTCTCGTTTACTATATGAAAACATTAAGGGTTCTTTTACATGAGGCACTCTCCTTCCAGCAGTGACTGATTTTTATAATGTAACACATGCATTATTCTTATAACATGAAGTAAATAAAAATAGCCATATAAAGTTATATCCATAATGCATCATTGCACAAATGAACACTAAATTGAAAAATTATTACTTAGTAAATCATTACTGATTTACCATTGCTTACATTTGTTACTACCTGCACTACTGGCCTAACACTTGTGCATTTCACCATTGCCATCATCCCTGGCTCTGCTCTCACACAAAACAGCTGTTTCCCTCTGGCACAGCTTTGCTTGCAGGCTCTGGAATGAGCTTCCAGGCTCCATATCTTTATTAGCAATAATGATCTGTGTGGAAAAAAAAACACACATTTAATTATATTCCTTTTTGCATTAAAACATTCACAATAAAGAAGACATGCCTATTCTGGTGAATCTAAAAACCAGTTTTGGGATATTATAGATTTCTGTGAACTCAAGACATTAGATACGATACTTAGAAGATCCAGCCAGAATTTTATCAGCATTCAGCCTGTACGGCATCTATATCCACTTTTTAGAGCACACTTTTTTTTTTCTCTGTGATAAAAGCTGAGACTAGGCTAAACCAGCCAGCTTTTTCTTTTTTCTTGGAGCTATTTAAAAAGGGGGGGACGATAAATTGCAGCTGGACTCTTTTCTACATCAAAGTGAGCATGGGGGGGGGTGGATTACCTAATATTGTGTTTATCTCTCCTTGGGGAAAAAGGGAAAATAAGGCTCATGAGAAAGCTGGAAAATTTGGTTTGTAAAGCACCTTCTCCAGAGTGAAATTTGTAGAAAAATTTTATATGTATTACTAAATAGTAAGTAAGTAATACATACTACTAGTAGGAATAGTAAGTAAATAAATATTTACTTCTGATATTTCAGGGTTCCACACATGGCCTCACAAAACAGTTGACCCCACATTAACCTCAAAAAGGCCCTCTACTAGTAATGAGATGGACTTAAAATGATAAAGTTAATTAGTAATACTGATTTAAGATCTATAGGGAGATGGATTCATGTGCATGGATAGCCGTTAGTGACAATGATCTTACATAAGGTCCCATTTTTCTGCTTTGTATATTCTGTTTAAAAATAGTAATGCCAGACCCAATGCACTTGTTTATCTCCTTGAAAGAACTACTGGGGTAGCCCTGCAGTGGTTAAGCCAAAGGTCCAGTGCAGTAACTGTCTACCCTAACTCATCCCAAGCAAGCATTCTTAGACTATAAAAGCACATGGTGTCTTAGTTTCCAGAACAGGAGTTAACCCCCTCTTGGGGCAAAAGGCAAGAGGATACAGGTATAAGCAGTAGAGAGTTGATCTCACTATTTTTTTTCTCCCACTACGCTCCTGATAAATATTTGTTTTAACAGCTTGGAGGTAATGAGTACCGAATTTGATCGTGCCAAGTGTGGCCACTAGAGAGTTTTAGGATAAATTGCTATTTTTCATGCTATCTGGGGTGTCATTCATAACTGGGAAGGTAAATCAGTTTGACATAACAGCAAAGAGAAAGGAATTGGTTGCCTTGTGTGATGATAGCTAATCAAGTACTGATGATTTCTTACATGTCAGATGTAGTTCAGATGGGGTAAATAAAAGTAGAAATATTTTAAACTTAATAGATTTAAATGGGACTAATTTTAATTTTCTATGTATTGATCTCATGAGAGAAGTTGAAACTACCCACCAGTTATAAATTACTAGTACAGTGAACACAGGCTAAAATAATAATCGTTATGTTGGTTACCTATTATAATGAAGGATTTTAACAAGTAATCTCTACAACTAATCACCATATCAGGAAGGTATTATTCATCCAGTATATAAGATAAGGAATCTGAAGCTCAGCAAATATAAATAACGTGCTTAAGGTGACACAGCTACTAAGTCCCAAATATAAAATTCTAAGTTGTCTGAGTCTAAATCCCACATTATTTTCACTATATCAAGTGATATCAAGTATTATGCATTTTGACAATTATCCTTTCTATAACAGACTATCCGTTTCCCTCAAACTTGTAGTAGCCAGTTACCCGGCTGGCTTGGAACGTTAGGCTTCAAGATGACTTGGAGGTATCAAATATAAGTGCAAGCATTTTGTGAATGGTGGTTCTAAATCACAGCAAATTGAGTAGGAAAATAGATAATCTACATATTGTCTTAAGTTATATACTTAATTATATACTATGGAAAGAAATTAAAAGTTTTAGTAAAAGGTATTCTATGTTCAAATGTCGCTCTTCTTATTGTCATGGGCACTATAATTCCATGAAACATAAATTTATATAGAACCAACTTTATCACAATATGATTATGTTAATATATAGATGTTTGACAGTAAGTACATATATTCTTCCATTTTCATTATATATAAAGACTGTTCTGTTAACATAATGAAATATTAAAATGAGTTATGGAAAATATATATCAATTGTTCCATAAAAACAACTTAGATCTATATTGAAAAAAGCATACATAGAAAAATCACCAAAAATAGAAATAAAAGTTTAAAATTAAGTTTATAAAGTTAAGAATTTTTTTTTTGCAGTTTTTGGCCAGGGCTGGGTTTGAACCTGCCACCTCTGGCATATGGGGCCGGCGCCCTACTCCCTGAGCCACAGGCGCTGCCCATTTTGATGAGACTTGTTTAATTAATATTCATAATCATATTTTAGATTAAATGGTTGCTACCATAGTTAATACTTAATTGCATCTGTTGCCAATAAACCATATAAAATGTTCTATTGTTCTTATACTACCTGTGAAAGTTCAGAAAAGACATTGATTTCCAATAGGTAGTACTAAAACTACAGCTACATGATGTCATGGTGATTTATTTCTAAAAATGTATTTTGTTATCAAAATATCCATTTAATGACAATGACAAGGTACTAGAATGTTATGTGAACTGCCCACCATCATGAAATCTTGGAAAATTATAAGTCAACAATAAAAATGGCCATTTATGCAGTTCTCTGAGTTAGGTTGCCTAGGAGGTGTGTGGATTATCACTAAAGAAGCTTGTTCTGAAGTGATTTTCAGTGCAAGTGACTTCTACTTTTATGAAATATTAGCTCAGAAAATCTAACTGTCATTTAGTTTTGCTTTAGCGAGGCTATTGTCTTCATTTCATGTCATTCGTGGGATACAGTTTTTGCTTGTATTCTTGAGGATTGATTCATGAACTTCCATTAGCATTAATAGGGGTTGTGTAACTCTATCTCCTACACAGCCAGGAGTAAATGAAATCCCTCTGGCATAATTTTCTGGCATTTAAATGAGTCTTGGGCTTTATAAAATACAATTATGTGCGATGTTACTAATGTAAATATCAAGAAGATGTTGGAAAGGGAATTAAAGGTGCCCTTTATAATGACACACAAGAGGCCACACTTTCTCAAACTGAAATACACAATTGAGAGAAGTTCACATAGTACTTATCTGATTGCTACTTTGGGGAATAGTTATTTCTTCTAAGGAATTAGTGGATATTAAATCCAAAATCTGGTTTAACCAATGAATGACGTAGCTTTATTTTTTAATATAGGAAATAATATGTAGAAGCTTTCTTTGTATATTGCTAGTGGTTGATTTTTTAAATGTTAATATGGTACGTGTGGCTCATCTTGCTTGCAAAAGGCTGTAATAATTTATGGATTTATTTAATCTGGATAGCCCAATGTTAGGAGAGTTATATCATTTTGAAAGGGAAGGGCACAGATGATAATAACCAGGGCATCTTGGATTGGGGACACATCCCAAGAGTAGCACTAAAGAATGCCAAGTTTCTAAAGATATCAAGAATGGTAACATTTTTCTGTTGACTTTAAGTACCTGCTGGGCCCTAATGTAGGGTCAAGTTTGGTTAACCTTACATTAAGTTAAATGTGTATTACAAATATAATGGAAAATGACACTTTTACAAATTTTGCCCTGATATGTCAGGCTGTTCCTTTGATCACAGGCATACTAATTTGGTTCTTTGTATCTCAAAGAAATTTAAAAACAATTATCTTTTGGAGCCCTTTATAAACATGATCCCAGAAAAAAAACTTAATGGTTGCTTATATAGCAAGAAAGATCAGCATGGTAAGCCCTTTGGGGGAACTGTATTTTTCACCCAGCTTGCCAACTGAGAGTCTGGATTTATTTGAATGGAACAAGTGATAAACCAAGAAGGATGGGGCCACAGAGCCACAGGTCTAGAGGACATGGAGAGACAGGGGCTAGCAAGAGTGAGGAAATGTCCCTGAACTCTTCACAGTGAGCCTGAAGCTAGTTCTGCAAGATTAAAATCACAGTACAATCTCTTGGACCCACGTCAGGGCCTGCTTTATAGGGCCGAAATTTGAAGTATGGGCTTGGGAGTTTAACAAATTTGGTATAAACCTTGTTTTCCTAATCCAATAATGCTAGATAGTAGTTAGCACTGAAAAGGCAATGAATGAGGCTGCACCAGTCTGATATTTGTTATGTGACGATGTTCCCTTCAAACTAGAGGACCTCCTGGAACTGGTAGTAGCCACCGCCAGCTTCCTTTATCTAATTACACATTCAAGGGGAAAGGCAATCTTCATCTGGACACCCATCATGTTTGAGCATCTGTTACAAACTCTTTTTTGCCTCATGCATAATTTTAAGTGATTTTACATACATTGTGGTGTTTAATGGAAAACTTCAACATCGGCGGTGTTCTTTCCATAGGTGCTGTCCTATCCACAGCGATCTCACTGTGGCTTTTCATCCACAGAGGCTTTTTGAACTTTATTCAGAATATAGTTCAACTCCAAGCATCTGTGGAAGTTCAACAGTGTACAGATTCAGAGTGGTATGAGAAGTGTGTATGAAACCCCATACAGTGACATCATGTAATTTGTTTTCAGGTCACATTTCAGATGGAAGAACCTGAGTTTGTTACATTTTGGGTCTCACTTTTATTTTCTCTATGCTGCTACTCTGAAATAGTGATGTTTGGAGAAAGCTGATCTGTCATCTCTTTAAAGGATGCCTTGGAGTATGGAGATATTTGTTTCAAACAATATTGAATCCTTATTTTTCAGATCAAATGCAAACTTTTATGTATAAAATCAGAATGAATGATTTTTTATTTTGCAGTTTTTGGCCGGGGCTGGGTTTGAACCCGCACCTCTAGCATATGGGGATGGCGCCCTACCCCTATGAGCCAAGGCGCTGCCCAGAATGAATGATTTTTAAGTTGTAGTCTGAACTCTGATCCCCAGGAACATACTCTGGGTCACACAATTAACACGTGAAAGTTTTATTAATCTATTTTCTGAAAATATATTAATCTCTACTGTGTCCAAGTGTAGGTGAGAAGGACCCTTGCTCTGGGCCCCACAAAGCACATACAGAAAAGAAAATTATTAACAAATTCATAGGCATCTTGGTCACTCAGGATCTGGCTCTTAGTTCTGGAGGAGCTTAATCTATACTTATAACATTAAACAGTTGCTGCCATTACAAATACCACCCGGAGAAAACACTGTACTTCTATTACATTTATCCTTAAGCAATAAATAACTTGCTTCCAAATGCTGCAACGCTTTATAGGTTGTGCTGCTGTGACCTCAGAGACAGATTGAAAAGATTTGAGAAGGATAAATGCTTATGAGAATTGTAAAATTAATTGCCTTAGGAAATCCTAAATTTTATAATATGATTGCAGTACGTCCTTCCATTTATTTTCTTTTAACTCGTCGTGTTATATTTTGTGGTTGTAGTACTCATGAGTTACTGTGTTATTTGTTAGGTCTATGTAGACGTTCCCCTGTGTTATTTGTTAGGTCTATGTAGACGTCCCCAGTATCAAGAATGAGCCTGGTACCAAGTGGAGGCAGTACAGAGTGAAAACAGGCATAGAGGAATCCCACACAAAAGGATTATTACAGGAAAAAGAAAGAAGCTATACAAAGCAAATGTAAAGAAGGAATGTACACAGCATGCTAATTAGATGATAATGAGCCGTAGGTCAGTTAAAGGTCCCTAGGAACTCTGTGATGTGTTTGTAGCTGCAGTTTGGTTCCTGGATACAATTCAGTTCCTCCTCTCTGTTTCAGCCACTTCCTAGCCACCTGTTTGTCTTCTATCAGACCTACCAGTATTTACAGCAGGGCACAGGATGGCTACAGAGACATATTTAAATTCATATTACTCTTAATTTTCTATATATGTAATTGTGCATATGACTTGAGTTCAACAAACTATGATTCGTAGGCAAGATCTCATCTGCTATTCTTCCAGAAGTAGTGTTTTTTTCTCTTGTATTTTTTTTTATAAAATGGATACACTTATTCATTTAAATATAGTGTATGGCCACTTCTGTGCTAAAATAACTGAGTTGAATAGTTTGCAACAGGCCTCCATGGTCTATATATTTCTGTAAAATATATAACCTAAATGTTTGACTATGATTTGAATGTACATGAAGCACATAACTGATTTATATTGATGTGACATGATATTTAATGAATGTTAGAATTACAGATGTTCTATTTTTATAAAATGTGTAATAATACCTAACCTAATTTTAAAAATGAATTCAACTTTATTTAAATTTTTGTTTTCCTCAATTATGATTTCTATATTACTGATTAAATTGAATAGGAAATTTTGAATATTTTGCAGGAAACATTTTAATCATTAAGAATAATTTTAACATTTTGATTTGTTCAAATTAATTCTATTATTTGTTTTCATTAAAATAAATTCAAATTTGTATCCATTAAATACACATACATTATATTTTTAACCTTTTACATTTAAATCTATGCTGCCAACCTCTGGGCCATAGAACTCTATTTCACCTGCTGCCACAGTCTTCCCCTTCACCATCTACGAAGGAATGGTAGCCTAAGGATGAAGGAAGCTTCATCTGTGGTCACTTACATCTTACACTTGCAGGCTCTCCCCATCTCTTGCATCACAGCCTGAGTTCTACCTATCCCCGAACCCCATCCACAGAAAAATTACTTTCTATGAAATCAGTCCCTGGTACCAAAATGATTGGTGTCCTCCTCTTTAAATCATCAACAATGAGAATAAGTGAAAAAGTTTGATATGAATAAAGGACTTGAAAGCAGAGCTTAGAAAAGAATCAAAATTTTGATTCTTTTAAACCAGAAATTTTAACATAACAGAATATTTTGTCAAAGTAGGAGGATAGAGAAAAGTTTTGCATTCAGTTAACTTGATTTATTGCTCTGCATATATATTTAGGCCTATGGTATGTGAACCTTCAGAAGAAATCCTATTTTTTTTTTTGAGACAGACTCACACTCTGTCACCCTGGGTGGAGTGCAGTGGCATTATCATAACTCACAGCAACCTCATACTCTTGAGCATGAGCAATCCTCTTATCTCAGCCTCAAGAGCAGCTTGGACTACAGGTGTGGGTCACTATACCAGGCAAGTTCTTCTGTTTTTAGTAGAGGTGGGTCTTGCTCTTCCTCAAGTTGGCTTCAAACTCCTGAGCCAGGGCAATCCACCAGCCTCAGCCTCCCAGAGTGCTATCATCACAGGTGTGAGCCACCGCGCCCACTGAGATCCTCCCTCTTGAGCCCCTGGATCCTGCACCTCTCCCTAACTTTAGCTCAGACTTCTTCCCTTTCAATACTGTGCTGTAGCTGAACTGTCTCCTCCACGCAGGTTCCTTCCTGCCTTGTGCAGCGTGAACACAGAATGTAGCCTTTCTCAATCTAAAGCGTGCTTTCCCTTTCCCCCTTTTGTCTTTCTCCTGTATTTTTCTCGACAGTTTTATTACAATTTTCAATTATATTTATTTGCTGATTTGCTTTGCAATATTCTATTCTATTTCAATGTTACTCTAAGAAGACAGAGACCTAATATCCTTTTTTCATTGCTTGAGTTTTTCCTAGTGTTTAGGGCAGCCTCTGACACATTGCAGGGATGTGATAAATATTGAATTCATAATTGATGGTTAAATGAATAGTTAACCCATAAATTATTCAAGAAAGCCCTTAATATTACCTTTATGGAAGACTTTTCTCCCCACAGAAAGATCTAAAAGTCTGCGAAATATTAATCAGACAAGAATTGGAGGATAATAATAATCCTGTGTCTACGATACACAACATATGTGAAGAACAAGGAAAAAATGAATGTGTTAGAAGTTAAGAAGCACAAAAGAATGTCTACAGACACACCTGGAGACATTTGTAAGAACTGAGTTTGAAGACGCTAATATATTTAAATGTTAGGTGATAGGGAAGTGAAGAATCACACTTGGGGATTTTAAGTAGCAGACTGATATGACTAAGGCTATGTTTCATTACGATGACTTCCAGAGTGTGTATATGTGTGTATGTGTGTAATTAAAGGGTTAGAAGATATCAAATGAACTTAAATACAGAAAGGCATTTAGCAGGACACTTAATTAGTTCAGAAAGAAACTATGAGGGTTTGTCAAACAATAGCAAAAATATGGAAAGAAAGAGTGAATTAAGGATGAATTAATACTTCTAAGTTGGAAATATCTAAGGAAGTTGAATGTTTATGTATAAGTATATAGCAAGGAAGATACCTTTGTATACATTTTATAATTAAGCAATATACATTTTCCTTACTTAAAATTTTGTCACTAGTTGATATTTTAGCAATTTTCTTTCCTTTTTTATTAGCAGTTCTTGCTCTATTATTATTATTATTTGTGTTTATTGAGGGTACAAAGAATTTGGTTACACTGATTGCCTTTGTTAAGTAAAGTCCCTCTTATAATTGTGTCCTGCCCCTCAAGAGCTGCGCCATACACTATAACCCCCATCTTCCTCCTCCTCCCTCATTCCCCTGCCCTATACCTTGAATTGATTTACTTTTTTCAATTATGAGAGTTATATGTTAGATCGTCTACTGGCTTCATATTAGAATCGAATACGTTGGATTCTTCCTTCTTCATTCTTGTGATACCTTCAGCAATTTGTTGTTGTTCTTGTTGTTGTTGCAGTTTTTGGCTGGGGCTGGGTTTGAACCCACCACCTCTGGCATATGGGGCCAGCACCCTACTCCTTGAGCTAAAGGCACCACCCCTTCAGTAATTTTCATCTTCCAGTTCTCCTTCACCATCACCAAACACAGCCCCCTAACAATGGAGAACTTGAAGTCTTTACTACTGCTAGATGACAGGTACCACTGATTTAAGAACACTGACCTTTAAAAGAAATTCTGACATGTAGTAGCAGCAAAACTCTTGTCTTTTGGAAGGATAAATGCATGAGTCAATGAAGGAATGAATGAATGATGATACGTTATGTCCACTTTCATTCCTATGTGTCTATAATGTAACTGGTTAAGCACTAAGACAGTGAAGGTAAACATTAAGCAAAGGATAAAGCCAAGGGTTCTAAATAAAGAGGGAAGCAACCAAATGTCTGGTGTCCAGTTGAATACTCCAATATTAAGCAAAACAAATGGTTGTTTTTCCAAAAAGAATAAGAGAACAAAGAGATAAAATATAACAAACCTGATGCCAGTCAGTGGAAAACAGTCACTTGATTATTATTTACACGTAGTTTAAATTTTGGACTTCGTAAAAATTCATTGATAACTACACTCAGAATATCAAATGGTTGCTCAGCAATGCTAAAAATTATATGCACTTTTCATAACAGTATTTCAGTTCATCCTTTGATATTGTATCTTTGTGGATTATAAATGGTGGTGGAATTACAAAGGTTTTACTATTTCATTGCATGCCTTACTTTTTAAATGTATTGCTACATAAACAATTTTGTAGCATCGAATTGCTAATAACTGGTTAAACTTCATTAACAAAGCACCTAACATAACACACAGTGACTGAACGAAAAATAAAATCTGTTCATGTATAGTGATCTAAATTTAGCCTTAATTGTTGACAAGTAATGATTTATATGTTTTCATAAATATA
>CAUYON010192596.1:0-25762 GCA_963573935.1 Arctocebus calabarensis
AGATCACATGTGTGGTACATATTCGAAGGGTCAGGAGAAAACTTCTAAATACGGATCAAAAATGTTTTCATACAGTAAACGAGAAAATATCATGAATGGTATGTCAATCAGGTTGATAAAAATATCTCAGATTGCATGTGAAGCCCGCACACTGTACCCCATGATTGAACTAATGTACACAGCTATGATTCAATTAAAAATAAAATAAAATAAAATAAAATGAGTCAGCAGGTGGTCTAAGCAACCTCCAGACAGTAGTTAAGCATGGCCATTGACAGAGTCAATTACTGCAGCCCCAGGGAAGGGCTGTTTAGCATCTTGAAAGAATTAACCAACCAGTGCATAATTATTGCAAATGAACCGCCTCTTAATTATATCTGTGGTTCAGATCACACCCCAGTGGGCTCCAGTCCCTATAATCCATGGCCCAGGATTTATTACATACCCTTTGCCACAGCCAGCTTCTTAGAGGACTATAGCGGTGCAAGTGGGAACAGCACCTCTCTGGAGCTATCAACTTAAAGGTCATGTCTTTGCTTGTGGACATTTCTACCAGAAATATAGGAAAAGAGCAAAGTTGTTTCAACAGGATCCAGCCTCCTTGTGCTCCCATGGAGCTGTCTCCTGCCAGGTTCAATTCACTTCAATAATAATAGCTGCTTTCCCCATGTAGCTCCTGTCTTCCAGACACTTTCTGTAATTCTCAGAAAGGAAGGCGTCATTATTCCCCATTTCAAGAAGGGGCAACCACCAAGGCTTACAAGGGATAGGGACCTGTACAAGGTCATCTGTGGGGAAAACTGCAGAACCAGCATCTGACCCAGGTCTACCTGGAATCCGAGCTCATGCATTACACTGGTAGACCATGCTGTCGCCTTCCCCCCAACTAACCAACACACAGCTACAGAGGACTTGCTTTGAGATGGCACCACTCTTGGGACACACGGTACAACTCAGCTCTTGGCCGTGGCATCTCTATCCTGTGGCAGTGGTGCTCACCTCTTGGGGTCTGGTTAGAGTTTGTCTCAAATCCCCTTTAATCCCAGAGGAAGTTTGGTGCCTTGAGAAGTACTTCCGAGAAGTACCTAAAGGTCTTCATCTTTGCTGCACTGAGGTTGGTTCATGGTCCTTCTGGCTCTCTCTTTTCCACATCGTGTTCCCTCAGACCTCTCCCCCTACTTCCCATAAAATAACTTTGGCTCACACCAGACATTCTTATCATTATTATTATTATTATTTTGGCATGGAAGGAGCTTTACAGAAAATTTTGGGGACGGTAAGGAGGTAGTTTACATGGCTTAGGTTCCAAGAACTTTTGGTCACTGTTGTTGTATGTAAACTTTCTATTCAAGGATATAAAGAATGTGAATAAGTCACAAATGTGGAGCTTCATGAATTTTTACAAAGTGAAAACACTTGTGTCATCAGGGCCCAGGCTAAGAAATAGGATATTCCAGCACCTATAAGCCCTCGTAACTAAGAAGCCCTACCTGATACTTCCCTTGTTCATGCCTTTCGCATACAGCAGGTAGCAAATACTGAAAGAACACTCACTTTGTGCCAAATGCTTTACCTGCCTTATCTCATTTAATCTTCCTGCCAACTCTAAGAGAAAGTTTACAAATGAGGAAACTAAGACTTGGGTTAACCTCAATTTACAAATGAGGAAACTGAGACTTGGGTTAATTACCTTGTCCTAACCTTTTCTGCTGGTAAGTGATGGAGGCAGGAGTTAAACTGGGGGCTACCTGAGTTCAGTGTCTGTGTTTTTTTTCCCGAACACTTGCCTATGAAGACGAGCATCCCTATTATTAATCTCTAGTTTGGGAAAGTGTCATGCCCTTGATGCTTCAGCCCTCATCTGGATATTAGACCCCAGGCAGGGTCAAATAAGTGGTTCTTTGATATCTCATATGGTACAATGCACTGAGAAGGTGCCCAGTAAATGCTGATGGATGAATGATTAAATAGAAAGCATTGTTGGGGGCTTAAGTTGTTTACCTGCATCTTGATTTGGAGAGACAAAAGCAATGTAGACAATATGGAGATTCCTCAAAGAAATAAACCTAGACTTACCATTCAATACAGCAATCCCACTCTGTTGGGATTCTACTCTATTGGGTATCTACTCAAAGGAAACGAAGTCACTTTATTAGAAAGACACCTGCACTCAAATATTTATCGCAATACAGTTCACAATCACAAAGCTGTGGAATCAACCTAAGTGCCCATCAATTCATGAGTGGATCAAGAAAATGGGGTACATATACCATGGGGTACTACTCAGCCATAAACAGGGAAGAGATATTGTTGTTTGCTGCAACTTGGTTGGAACTGGAGCACAGATCCTAAGTGAAGTATCTCAGGGATGGAAAACCAAGCACCGTATGTTCTCACTAATAATGGGAGCTAATATTTGGGTACCCAGGGGTACAAGGCGATGAGGAGGACACGAGAATCTAAGAAATGGGGGGAAGAAAAGGGTGTGTGGGGTAGAAACTTACCTATTGGGTATAATGAACACTAATCCAGTGACAGGCCTACCAAAAGCCCCAATTTAAGCATTATCTCAGGTATCCATGTAACAAAAGTGCTTGCAACCCCTTAATTAATATTTTGAAATTAAAATAATCACCATAATAAAAAGAAGGCAATAGTTTGCAGTTACTTTCAAGAAACCAGCCATTTGCACATCTCGGCACATTGGCAGTGTGTCTGCAGAGCACAAGCAATGCTTTGGCCTTGGAGGCATCAACATTTCCTTGTCTTTTAATTTGTGGTAAGAGGACAGGAAAGGGGATACAGTCAGTGACGCTGTGGGGAAAGACTTTTATTGGCTCCCATCAGGGGAGGCACACGAGAGGAATCAAGCGCTCTGCCATCCTCTCAAGGTTCACGCTGGCTTTGCTCCAAAGTTGTTTCCCCGTATGATTTATCGTGCTATCTGGAAAGTCAATTTTTTCTTCTCGAGACCACGGAAGAGCCTCCGTGTTTCAAAACACAGTCGCGCCCTTCAAACGAACATATCTGGTCTTATTGCTTCTGCTATCTGTAAGCAGACCCATTACATGCTACTTTTAGGATCACTTCCAGAAAAATAATTTACTATTCATTGTGGAATCTGTCAAGCTAAATGGAGTTATTTTCTTTGTGGAGCTGGTTGAGTAAATCCAGCCCTAAAAGATGGGGATTTAAAACACTTCCTGCAGGGAGCTCATGGCTGGGTTTACCTTGTAGATTAAAATGAAAAGGAGCTACCAGAAGGTCTAGGTGTCCAATGTGCTCAGTTATCATCTGTCAGGTCTATTTTCTTAAGCTGTCTGAGCTGTTTACAGTAATAATAATAATAATAGCTCTATCAAGATGCATCTTCGTGTGCTAAAAATAGTTCTTTTCCTAGCATCAAAAGTTCAGAACTTAGACTTTGCAGTTGAATTAACCAGGATTCAGAGCTACTTAAGTTGCTTAAATCTCTCTGGCCTCAGTTTCCTGATCTGAAAAGTGAGAAGAACAATAGCACCTGGCCCATCAGTTTGCATTAGGGTAAAACAAGGCACGGGTGTATATCAGAATGAACATCTTCATCAGGCACAAGAGACTCAGAGTCTAAGGCCCGTTTAGTGTTACACGTTTAGCTCACAAAAATGTTTCCATTTTAATTTCTTTTGAAATCAGGAGAAAAGTGACTATATTAATAATAAATATGTAATAATGGATCCAGCCTGGATTATGTTTGCCTCTATGCTAAAGATAGTCATAAAATGTAATTTTGGGTATTTTTTATATGGAAGAAAGTGCCATTGAGGCAAAAGTGTCCAGAGCCCATGAAAGTTATAATGTAGCTCTGGAACATATCAAATAAAAGCACCTTTTTCTCTCATGTAAAAGAAGGCTAGAAGTAGGCAGTCTGAGACAGGTCTGACAACTTTTTGATATTTAAGGCTCCAGGCTTCTGTTTTTCAGCACCAGCTCTCTCAAGTTTACCTCATGGCCCAAAATGGCTGCTAGAGCTTTATCCATTATGTCTGCATTCCAGGCATCAGAATGGAAAAAAAAGGCAAAGGGCAAAAGGATCCCACTTCCTAGCTGGGGCATCTCTCTTTACGGAACATGCTGAGAATTTCCAACCAACACTGAACTTGGTTACAAAGCTGCAACTTAGCTGTAGGAGGGGATGGGAAATGTCCTGTTTTGGCTGGGTGCATTTCCTTTCCAGATAAAAGGTGGGTTTATGCCAAAGAAGGGGAGAATGGGGCCAGATTAGACAACCCAGAAGTAGGAGGTATTAGCTCTCTCAATAGGGAGCAACTTGACTAAGCGAAGGGGGAGATGGGAGTGAGCTGGCAGAAAATTCCTCTGCCAGGTCCCTCACATGGGGGAATGAGGTCCACCAACTCTGAAAGCAGAAGGTATTTGGCTACAGGTGGGGTTCCGGCCAAGCAAGAAGCTGGAGAAGGAAAGTGGAGGAAAGCAGGCAGGTGCACGAGCCCCACGCCTCTGGGTTCCTCACTCCACCAGGAAGCCTTCCCTGATTGCTTACTGTAAACACCAAACCTCCTTTCCCTCTCCCTACTCCTCATCTTGTGTTATTTTTTCTTCAGAGCATATTTTGCTGCTGCCTGACTCATTTCTCGTCTGCCTCCCCTGCTAGACTGTAAGTTGCCCGGGAGGCAGGGATCCATGCGTCCTGTCCATCACAGATCCCGTCTCCAGCACATTGTGCCTGGCCCATGCCAGGTGCTCACGCGTGCGGAAGGAGTGGCCTGATGTCCCACACCTGCCCTGGGGAGACGGAGCCCATGCAGGCTCTGGTGCCTTCCCCAAGCTCTCACACTCTCCCACGCTCTTCAGGTCTCTGGCTTTTTACTGACTGTTCTTCTGCAAACCTAGGTGCTCTTCCAGTATTGGGGTGAGGTTGGCAGAGTGGAGGTTAGCTAGAGGGTGGAGGGTGATCACTTAGGGCCCTTCGGTCACTGTCAGAACTTTAGTTTCCATTCTGAAGGATGTAGGATGTCATTGGAGGCTGAGGGCAGAGGAGGGCATGATTTTGTCATAAAAGGATTCCTCTGGCTGTGTGTTGAGGATGGGCTGTGGGATGGAGCAGAAGCAGGGAGACCAGGAGGAGGGGTGAGGGGTTGTAGTTTGGCGTCAACTCCATCCATCAGAGCTCCATTCCACCAGAGCTGTCACAATCTCCACATTTCATAGAGGATGCAGATGTGGGGGCTTCAGCTGGCAGGTACCATTATGCGTCTGGCCTGCAAACAAGGTGTTAAAATAATTTTGAACTTTATGGGGACATACTGCTTTCTAATTTGTCACAGGCCTCACCACTCCCTATTGCCTTCCACACACTGCCAGTTTCACTCATCAACATTACCTGTCTGGCTCCTGAAGACATGTGAGGTTAGCATGAAGTGAGGTTGATAACCCCTTTCCGTACCAGCCGGGATCTCCATTACACAGATCTTCTTAACCCCAGTTTGCAGATGTGGATAAATTAATGGGCTTAAAGCAATGAAATGACTATTCCAAGGTCACACATTTCTAAGTTGGTGATTATAGCTTTCTGGCTTCCAATTTCTTTCCACTTTGTCCTACTGGCTTTGTGGTTGGTGAGAGTTGAGTGAGAATTCTCCTTCCTCATCAGATAGACATCATTCCTTATTTGCACGGAGATGATTCCATAACAGAGAAGAGACTGTGTTTAAGTCTGGTTCATATTCCCCTCCGCTCTTCAGTGTATTCCTCATTTGCACCAGAAGAGTGAAGCAGCATGCTGGTTTTACTGTGTAAAGTGTTTATAATACACATGTGGTTAATGTTTCTTCAAATGCAGGGTTTCTCTCCAAAGGACGATGTCTATAGCATGTGTGTGGTCATTAGAACTTATGATTATATTTTTGTTAAATGTTCTTATTCCACACTCCCAACTGCCTCTGGTTCCTGGAAACAAACTTCAGAGGGTGGTTCTTAGCAAAACTTGCCATATTTTGAATTAAATTTTAATGACTTGATGAAACCCTTGCTGGGGAACAAGAATGCCACAGAGTTAGAATGATATTCTTACGTGTTCCCGGAGCCTGCCCCACGTACTAAGATATTCAGAAGTAAAAAGGCATTTGCCCTCCGTGGGTTTCCAAGAAAAGAAAAGAAAATGAAACTGAGCAATCATTTACCTTTTTCTACATTTTCCCAATTTTCTCAATCTGTTTCCATAGCAACCCTAATAGAGATTGGGTTGCTAGAAAAGCATTCGTTTCTATAGAAACAATTTGTTCTATAAGGAAAAAAAGTTTACTTGGTACCACATGAAATCTAATATTAGGATTTTGGCTTTGTTGGTGGATTCTTCTTTCCTTTCTTTCTTTCTTTCTTTCTTTTTTTTTTTTTTTTTTGTCAGCCATAAGAATATTTCCCAAGCCACCTACAGACGTATGTTGCATCTCTATGCTCAAAATTTCATCTCGCAGGGCTTCTTATATTGGTTGTGGATGGAGGTTGCAGAGTCTCAGTCCCTTGGGATCGTCACAAAGAATATGAAATGTTTTAGGAGTTTAGACCATTCACATACTCAGATACAAGGAGCTAGGCTAGAAGATCGCTTGAGTTTTTAACAAAGTTTTTTTGCACAAGAATATGCTTTGTCTTGACTTTGCTGTGAAAACTCTGGGAGGGATTTTGAATAGAACAGGTAGGCAGTTCTGTTGGTTGCAAGCAGCAGAAACCCAACTCAAAATTGGTTAAACAAAACAAAAAACAAAGAAACAAACAAACAAAAAAGGAAGAGGACTTTATTACTTCTTCAATTTTAGAAGTTGGGAGGTTTCAGGACTGGCTGGATCCAGGGTACATGAAGCCTTCCTCACTTTTCTTCTGTGTTGGCTTCACTGCCAGTCAGGTTCTTAGGAGGTTCCAGCAGCTCCAGCCTTCCCTCCTGCAGCTTCCAGCTTGGCCTCTCCAGTGGAGAGGGAGGACCTCTTTTCCAGGAAAAGTCCTTAGAGCCAGGCTGATAATTCTAACTGGATTGACTTATGTTACATGCCCACTCTTGAAACATTCACTAGGGTCTGGGGAAGGATGAAGTGAGCTGATTGGCCATGGCTGGTTCGGGTGCTTCTCTTTGAGGTCAGAGGTGAGGTCATCACTGCCCAGCCCACACAAACTGAGACAGAGGCAGGAAAAGTTTGTACAGAGAAAAATCAGGAAGAGAGAGAGAAAAAAAAAACCAAAATAAAAAACCCAGAACATGGGCGGGGTGAGGGATGATGGATGTGATGTAGGCACCAGATGGTCACTCCAGTGACTGTTTCCAAATGGCTGGCAAGGACCCATTTGATCACATTCTGAAGTTAGGGCTGATCCTTAAAAGCTACTTCATCCCAGCTTGGGCAGAGAGACAGCCAGGTAGGATTTCCCCCTCCCAACCATTTCATTTTTCTAATTAACCTGCTCTACTATCAGCGCCTTTCAAATAAGACTTTTCCCCCCTTTTTTTTCTGAAAGGAGTTGAAAAAAAAATCAGAATACATTTGCATGTTACCCACATTCTAAACCTGTGTCTTATCTGTGTCAAGGCATGATCTTGTCTTTTCAATGCCAGTAGCTATGTAATTATAGTCACCTTCAGCCTCACCAGCTCTCTCTTGAAAAGGTTATCATGAACAGGGGACAAAAAGTCATTTGGAAACACAGCCTAGGTCTGGTTTTCAATTGTCTTTTTATCTCAAAGTTCAGAGAGTTCAAGAAAATCTAGTGTCAGCAGAAGTAGCACATAAGTAATTTCAAAAAATATATATATTTTTTGAAAAAAATATTTCCTGAGATGATTGAAGGTGTGAATTATTTCAGGGAAGGTGTTGATATATAGCCAGCAATTTAAATTAACAGGATTTGTAGGGTTTATTAAAAGTTTAAAATGGGATCATTAAAATTCAGAGAGCGTTTTACTTTAAATTTAACTTCTGCTATAGGGGATCTTTTACTTTAAAAAATGCTTCATGTTTGTTGCCACTGGCATCCAAAGATATTTAAAAAATTGAAAATATCCTCAGGATTTTTTTCCTTGCTAATAAAGTGGGTTAATGATTTCCATGGTGATTACTTGCAACACGGCTCTTATATTTCAGGCAAGGAGCTATCCTGTTGGGATCATAAAAGGACCATTTGAAATCTTTAATCTCCTGACAAGAGTAAGTGCTTCTCATGAATGAACCCCTGGGTCTCAGTGGGACATTTGAGAAGCCCTTAGAGTTACAAAGTTCTATGTTTCAGAAGACAAAACCTTTAAAGGAGGACTCACAAGTGAGGGACTTTCACAAGTCTGGAGGAGAGATATGTGGGCATCTGTGTTAGGGGCTGGGGAATTTGTCTGCTGCTGTTATACAGAGAGATCCCAGAACTTTTTGGCACTAGGGACTGATTTCACGAAAGACAATTTTTCTACCACCTGAGAGCTGGGGTCGTGGTGGTTTAGGGATGATTTAAGAGCATTAACCTCAGATCATCAGGGATTCGATTCTCAAAGGGGTGTGCACCCTAGGTCCCTTGCACATGTGTTTTACAGTAGAGTTCACATTCCAATGAGAAACTAATGCTACGGCTGATCTGATAGAAGGTGGAGCTTGGGGGCAGTGTCTGTGGCTCAAAGGAGTAGGGCGCTGGCCCCATATGCCAGAGGTGGTGGGTTCAAACCTAGCCCCAGCCAAAAGCTGCAAAAAAAAGAAAAAAAAAAGAAGGTGGAGCTTGGGAGGTGATTGGAGCAGTGGGGAGCAGCTGTAAACACAGACGAGGCTTTGCTGACTCACCCACTGCTCACCTTCTGCTGGGCGGTTCTGTTCTTGACCGGCCACGAACCAGTACTGGTTCAAGACCCAGGAGCTGGAGACTGCAGCTTTATAACACCAAAAATGAAGGTGATGTTCAGCTTTTAAAGCCCCCTGTGGGACCAGCCCTGAGTCAAATGGGCTCACAAGAGAGGTGGCGCCGTGAGCAGCATTGTCCCCTGAGGAAGGTACAGTGGCAGCACCTGGCATCCTGCTCCACACAGGCTGTGGTACAGCAGGCCAGGAATGGTGGCCTGGGAGTTGGCATTTGTAACACAGCCCAGATAATCCCCTGCATGCTTTGAGTAGAGAGAATGTAGACCATGTCTTCATTTGCCTCAATTGGGAAAGAGTCTGAAAATCATGTTTTAGAATCTGCTGGTCCTAGCTGTGTTGCTTCTGGCATATCTTGGAACTTTATGGAGCACCTGGAAAAAACATCCCATAAGCAGGGTAAGGCCCAAACATGTGTTCTAGACTAGTTGAGGTCCTACTCCTGGCAGAAATGCAGGTCGAGGAGAAGACAGATCAGCAGTGATTCGGGCAAAGCTTATCTTTTAAAGCGGGAACGGAAATGAAACCTGAGACATTCTGAGCTATGGGGACTGAATTTCCCAAGAGAATGGTGGTGTTCTGTAATGTCTTTGTTCACTTACTGGAGGGCAGATTTCTGTCCCCCTCGTGGGAGATGATCTTGTACCTGAGTCTTCAGAGAAGAAGCCACATGGAAGAATCCCCTCAGAATTCTCAATGAGGGGGCAGACCAGGGGGCTAAAGGAGCAGGCCTCTCTGGGCCTTCTGGAGGATTTTGAAGCAGGTGGCCTCTCTCAGTAACTTACTGCCATCTAACAAACCACCCCAGAACTTCGTGGTTTCAAATAATAACCTGTTAGGTCATTTTATAATATTTTATAATACTTTCTAGATGTTCTTTGTCCTTTGATATATCATGTTGTAAACCTCAAAGATATGCAATGAACGTTTATTTGGAAAAACAGAATTTTGAAAATAATGAACAAAACCCCATAACTTTTTATTATTATGTTATTTCTCATGAGTTTTTTTTTTTTAAGCTGGGCGATCATGCTGATCCCCGCTGGTCCCATTCATGGGTCTGTGGTCAGCTGGCAGTTTGGCCAGGGGCAGGTGGTTCAGCGTGGCCTTGGCCGTGCCTACCCGTCTCTCTTCTGTGCACCGCTGTATTCCTCACAGTTGGGGCTGTTCCATGGTCCCAGAGAGCACCAAGCTCTGCTGGCTTCAGATTAGCTAACATACCCCACTGGCAAAGCATGTCACAGGCCCAAGCCCAGCGGCAGGGACAGAAGAACATGAAGGCTACAGCCAAGGGTATAAAAGCAGGAGTGGGGCCACTCGTGAAATGAATGAACTTCACAGCCCCTGACTGAAAGCTTGAGAATGAGTTTGCAAAACTCTGCATAACAGCAGGACTCTCCTGTTCACTCACTCACTCATTCATTCGTTCATTCATGAAACGTTTATTATTTTTTTCTTATGCAAAGCACTGGGCTCTGTCAGACTTTACTTTGAAGTTTCACTTGCTTCAAGATCCACACCCACTTAATTTCCGCCTCCAGATCATCTCCATGTGGAAACTGCGACAAACTTTTGCCTACTCCTGGGGGGAAGGGTGGGGAATCGTGGTCTGTGGAATGAGGCAGAGAGTCCCCGTCCCCAACATCCATGGGGCAATAGCTGCTGCCTGTTGCCATGGAGATGCAGGGTCACTTTAGGGAGCCTACCTGCTACCCACTCCTGGGGCTGCTATTTTTGGAGATAAAGGGGGCCAGTTAGAACTCAGAGCGTCTGCCTGCTGTCCACTAGGGCCCTGGGGTTTGTCACCCCTGGGAGGCTGTTTTGCTCATCATCAATTGCAAATAACAATTATTTAATATTACTTCACAGTTGTGTTTGATTTTTATTATGGATTTAGAAACATAATAGAATCCCAAAGTGCCATGAAAGAAGGACCCAAAGGTACCCTCCTAGTGTGGTGGTTAATGATGTGCTAGCAAACCGGCTGGAGGCGGTGGTAGCATAAAGAGTCCTGCACCACAACAGCTGCTGACTTCCGTGGTGCAAATATTCACATCACGGCTGATTTCTACCATGCTTGCTACGAATGATTTAATAACCTCTTCATAAAATTCTCATGCATTTAATAGCCAGAATTCCTGGATATTTACCAACATGCCTTTTTTTTTTGCAGTTTTTGGCAGGGGCTGGGTTTGAACCCACCACCTCAGGTGTATGGGGCCAGTGCCCTACTCCTTGAGCCATAGGCACCACCCTCCTACATGCTTTCTTAAGCTGGTAGAAGTCGGAGAAGCCAGCTCCATCTCAGGGACCAGCCTGCCTGGTTTTGAACAGGCTCTGCCTCTTACTATCTTGGTGATTTTGGGCCAGTGACTACACTTCTATGTCTGTGGGTAAGATGGAATTATAATAATAGCTGCCTCCTAGATTCAGTGAGTTATGTGCATGAGCTGCCTCATATACAGCAAGTGCTCTGTGGATGCCAGCTGCTGTTACCTGTGTGTTATCTCTAAGTCAACTGATGGTGGAGGGGTCTAAGTAGACACACTGCCCTATGTATGGGCTTAGTCCTATCATCAGAGTTGCTGGCCCTACAACCATCCATTCACTTCTCTTGCAGCTCGGAGCACTTCTGAGTCTGGCTCTTCACAAGCAGCATCTTCCTTGGTCCCCTCAGGAGCCCTGTGAGGGAAGCAGGCTTTTAACACCCCAGCTTTACAGATGCAACAATTGAGTTGCAGGGAGATTGAATAAGTTCCCAGAGTCTCACAGCTACAAGCCAGGAGAGGCAGGATTTAAATGCAGAGTCCTCATGTCTGAACACCTTCCCCGTCTTCTTTTTAAAGAAAAAAAGTATTTAGAGTCATTTCCCAATTATATCTATTTTCTTTTTTTAAATAGCAGGTCTATTGAAATTTAATGTACATACATAAAATTCACCTTTTAAACTGCAAAAATTCTGCAGTTTTTTTTAGTATATTTACCCAGTTCGCGCAACTATCATCAATCACTATATAATTTTAGAACATTTCCATCACGACCCCCCCATAAAAACGCAGACACCCCCTTCTTCTCCCCAGGGAGACCCAGGCTCTGATGCATATCCACCTTTCAGCTTCCACAGAAATCACCTTCAGCTCAGCCCCATGGGTAGGTGAGGAGACTTGAGAGGAAGCGTTTTGCTCACATTCATTGAAAATCTTGTCCAGGTCCCTAGAAAGCTTTGCCTGATTACATTGAGCTATTTATTCTGCCCTCCCTCTCAATGTGAAGGGGGAATATTTAATTATTTTCAGAGCCACAGGCTGTCCTCGTTTTATCTCCTTGATCCAGCCCTCCCTCCCACTTATTGATTTTGGGAGAAAGGGCTGAGTAGAAGGAGCTGGCATCTCCTTGCCTCTGCTTAGAAGCCTTTTTCATTGCCACCTCCACTCTCTCCTTGTCTTTCCCTTGTCTCCTTCCAGCTACCCCTTCTAGCATCTGATTTTAGGCACTGGGGACAAAGGAGCTTTGATTGGGATCCCCTGGTGTGCCAATCAAAGATCGAAATTAAAGAGCAGTTTTTCAAGACCAACCTGGAGGCAGATGTTTGGTGCTTAAAAATCAGGCCGTGTTTAATCACTGGGGGGAAATATGCATCAATTGCAGCCTGATCATAGTATTGTCTAAACAGCCCTTTGAATTTGTAAATGACATGTGGCAGGGGTATTTTTAGCTCATGTTTTAGCTGAACAGTTCCCTCCTCTCCTCTAGCCTCTTAGACCTCTCCCACGTGATCATCTCTGGTTAGGTTAGTTTCACCTTCCCAGGGGCTTTTAAATATGCAAATTGAATTCACCTCCCTAACCTTCCAGGCTCTCTCTTGTTCGTTGGTTGTAGGTGTAAAGGGAAAAAAAGATAGTTGAGCAAAATAATGGATCTTCAGTTGTTTTTGAGATTCTTCGATTTGGTGCTTTGTATTTTTGATTCCAGGATGTCATTTTTTGTTTTTTTTTTTTGTTCCTTTTCCCCTGTGAATACCTGTTGGCATCTGGGAAGAAAGAATTTAGCAACATACCACTTGCTCCCAAGGTTAGAGAAAAGAGCCTTCTGGGACCCCTGGACCAGGGCTCTTGGAAATTACATCCCGAGTTGTACTCTTAAAGCCCACTGTGTGACCTTGTCCACAAAACGAGACATTTAACTGCTTTGTGGACCCCATAGCCCTTGCCATGAAAAGAAGTCAATAAATTCTTATTAAAGTAATAAACGTCACAACCAAAGCCCACGAGGGCTGTCTTCGTGAGTAACCCAGACTTTTCCATTGCAATACTGCTGTGAACAACATTGTTAACAGGAGTGATGGTGGCTTAGTCCCTGGCAGGTCCCATTCTGAGTGCTTTCCATGTATAAAGTCTTTTTATTCTCCTATGGTATTTTATTTTCAACATTGGCACTGCTGATATTTGGAGCTGAATAATTCCATGTGCGGGGCTGTCCTGAGCATTATCGGCTGTTGAGCTGCATCCTTGGTCCCTATGCTATTAGCATCCCCTCCTGGTGTAACAATCCACAATTTCTTCAGACATTGCCAAATGTACCCTGGGGCAGGGGAGGATCACCCCAGTTGAGAACCCACTGGAGTGTTTGAGGAGGCAAAACAAAACTAAAAAGTGGAATGAAAATAGGGAAGGAGAAACAGGAAAATAGGAGAAAAATAGATGCAGAGAAAAGAAGAGAGATATTGCACACAGGGAGAAAGATACGGGTAGATTTGGGCTGATGAAGACCCAGCCTTAGTTCTGAACCCTGCAGGTGAATTGGCTCAGGGACCCTGGAGAAGGCTTTACCTCTCCGGCACCTTGGTTTTCTCATGTGTAAAATGAACATCAACCCCACAACATTTTTGGAAAGAGCAAATAAATGGTCTTTTGTGCAGCACAAATGCAAGTTTTTATGGCTCCTGTCATATGTGCTAGTGACGTGGGGAGTGTCAGATCAGTTTGTACTTTTGCCATCGTCAGCTGGGCCTATGGAAAGAGACATCCCTGGCTTCACCATTGCACCCTCATTGATAATCAGAGAATAATTTGATCGCAAGCTTGTTTGGACAAGGTGCATGGTGACAACACTGGCCGGGCCAGCCAGGGGCGATAGAGTTTTGTGGAAGAGAAAATAGGTTTGGAATTTTCAGTCCTAAAAGCCTCCATATCGTTCCTCCTCCCTCCCTTCTTTTCTCTGCAGAATTTAGCCCTGGGTACGTCTCAAGTAGTTGGGAACATGCAGAACTGGAAATGATGCCTGGGAAGTGTGGTTCTCTGTCCATACACTTAGAAGATTGGAAATGGAACATTGTTTCAATTTGAAAAATCAACTTCAAGAGGACTTTAGTTCTTAAATGGAGGAAGATTTGAGGCCTTCCGTAGCCCCAAAGGCCTTTAGTCATCTGTCCACATTGGTCACTCTGGAGACACACATTGCCCCGACCAATCTGGGTCTGCTGCTTCCTTCCTGGCCGCTCTTGGTCAGACTGAGACCGACGCTCTCCCAGACACGTGCAGCTGGCCAAGGCCCAGAATCTAGGACCCCTATTCAAGGATTTACTTTATGCTCTGGGGTCATCCCTCCCTTTCCCCACTTGTGTCCCTCAGAGACCCCCGTTTCTGCTCTCCTGGCATCCGAAGACACATGGCCACATCCCACGCACGAGTTAGTTGGCCTTTGAAAACAAAGTTTCACCGCTTTCTCTCTTGCAATCACTCTCTGCCCTTGTTTGCAACCAAGGCCCGGGAGCACAGAGCTGGCTTTGTTAGAAAGAGGGGCAGGAAAGTGTCTGAGGGAGAACCGCAGACATTAAAATTTCAGAAAATAGTTCTGCATTTCATTTGTCATTTCCAGGCCTCCTGGCTTATCTGGCCAAGGTGCCAGATGGTAAAGAACCATCCAAGTTGGGAGCCAGAGCACATGGATGGTGCTGGTATACAGTAGGTGCTCAGTGCACACTGCTCCGTGGTTGCCGATGGAAATCCACCTGGAGGGCTTGGCACATTCCTCCAGCTGTCTTCCTCATGTACAGAGCCATTTTTGTTCTCTGCACTGCTGCTCAGAACAAGTTGGGAAGCTGCTCAGCCATGCCAAAGGGCCTTTTTCTTCTTTAATATAGCATTGTTGCTCTGACATTTCCCCAAGTCTTTCGTCCCCTTCCATCTTCATGGTTGTCAAGGAAACAGTTTCCTGGGCAACCTGTTGACTTATTTGGCTGCCAAGTTTGTATTATCCAGAGTGAGGAGCTGTAGTGGGGACTTTTTTTTTTTTTAGTGTCACCAAGGTAACCGCCAGCAGCCTCTTAATTATAGTTTTAGGTAAAGATGAATTCTTTTTTGCAAATGTTAGTGTATTTTTGGTTTGGGATTGGGGGAGAGGGAAGAACCACCCGGAGATTAACATTCCCTAATTATATGCTTTCAGTTGTGGGCAACTCAGGCTCATTTGCAACAAAACTTGGTTTCATTCAGGATTAATTTTTTTTCTGTCTAAAAAATAAGACAAATAAAGTAATGAAAACAAAGAGGAAAAAAGAATCAGCTTGGTAGGAAGCAGGCAATGAGTGTGGTGGATATGTCTGTGTAGCCTTCACTGAAGCTGTTTCCTGAAATATAAATTCACCTGTGGACCCAAGAGGCAGTGTGGTGTAGTGGTTACGTATCTGGGCTCTGGCACCAGACTGCCTGGGTTCAAGGCCGCTTGTTCACCGTTCAGGTTGGGTGAGCTATGCGACCTGGTTGTGCCGTGGCTCCTGTAGCAGCAAAGTGGGGAGGTGGAGGAAGAGCTAAGCTTTCTCACTGTAAGTGGGCTATGAGGGCTGCGATCTATTTACTAGGCCCTTAGTAGAAAACCCTGCATGGTGCCGGCCCTGTACTCTATCAGCCATCATTAGAAAGCCAGGGCCTCCCACAGAGCCTATTTTGCATGTTCCTGGTTAGGTGTTAACCTTCTAGCCATTTCTATGGCACCCAGCTTGCTGATATGAACAGATAGTATGTTACTCTGTAATGGAGCCATGACAACCATGCCTAACATTTGTTGGAGAGCTACACTGTTCTGAGCTCTTTGCTCGTCTTCATTTCATGTTCTTAACAATCCTAAGAGGTGGGTACTATTATCTTTATTTTATCAATGAGAAAGAAAGTGTTTTGTTTTAAGATCAAACTTTTAGGGGTTTATGAGTAGCTTCCTTCAAGCTGGGTGTAACTTTGTTATATGTTTCCCTTCTTGGCTTCTCAGTAATTTTGATTGAACCAAGAGTCAGAGTGCACAAGAGTGTCTGTGTGGGAAGGGGACATAAGGTTTGGTCCTGTGAGGCTTTTTGAGAGACACTGGGTGACGGTAGATTCCTTGGATCTTCCATGGTTGCTGTGGTGCTCAGAGTCCTTGGCTCCACTCGGGCTTCTGCACCATCTACTCCCCTTTCCAGGTCTGCGCAGTCAGGCTGCACTGGGGCAGGTGGTGGTCCCCACTGGTCAGCCGCTAGACAAGTAAGCATGAGAGAACGATGGCCCGGTCCTGAGCAGGACAGCAGTGGTCTCAGGCAGGGCCTTTCCTTATGCCTCCAAGTGATACCGGAATTTCAGGCTCTTGGTCTTGGAGATTTGAAGAAGGAATCGGACCACAAGAGTGGTGGTAAGTCAGGATTTATTTACAAGAAAGAAGAATCACAAGAGGAAAAACCAAACCTCCAGGCAAAGAGGACCCTGGAGGGGAACAAACTCTCCTGCTCCCTCTCCAAGGTCCAGCCAAGGTCTGTGTTGGAGAGGAACAAGCTCTCCTGTTCCCTCTCCTAGGTCCAGCCAAGGTCTGCCCCTGAGCTCTCTGCTCAGGGGTTTATATAGTCCCAGGGAGTTGTTTTGCAGAACTTCTTAGGGGGTGGGTCTTCATCAGTTACAGCCAGCTGTCCAATGAAGACCTAGGCCCTGGAAACTGACATGATATTGACCAGTCAGAGTGTGCAGGAGGGGAGGAGATAGCAAGGCACCATCCATGAAATGGACTAGCCAGAAGACCACAGGAAGGAGACAGCAAGGTGCCAGTGTCTTCTGCACAGGTGTCCAGCCCTTCCCCAAGCTAGTTCCTCCATCCGCCACAGCATCAGCACCACCAGGGCCAAGATGTGGTTGTAGGGCCACCCTGTCCTGCATCCCAAGTTTCTATACTACCTATGAAATTAAGGAATTTCAATAGACCATCGCCAATGATTCTTCAAGGTTTAAAATACTGTGATTCTGCAGGAGAAACAAGATCTGCCATTTGAACCCCGGTCAGTTTGACTCTAAAGGCTGTACTTCTAGCCACATGCGAAACTCCTGCTGTTCTGATTATTACTGAAACCGTGGGCTCTGGAGCCAGTCTTTGGGTTAGAAACTGAAATTTTCTAGTGAGTAAGGTGGACGAGTAATGTTATTTCTCTGTGCCTCAGTTTCCTTAGTGGCTAAATGGAGATATATGAACAGCACCTACCTTTAGGGGTTGTTGTGAACATGAAGTATAGCCTGGTGAAGTGCTCAGAACAGTCTGGCTCTCCAGCAAATGTTAGGTTTGGTTATAATGACTCTTCACGCAGTAACATAATACCCGTTCATATTAGCAAGCTGGGTGGCATGGCTGATGGCTGGAAGTTAACAAAGTAGCCCAGCATATGCAAAGTGCAGTATCTGGCAATCTTCACCATCTACACCATCACTGTGATGCTTCTAGTATATTTCCTATGTAGGTTTATTTGCCATTAATCTCCTTCCTTCATAACATACACTGTATGGGCAAGGTTCTCCTTCATCTTTCTAAATCTCCCATCGAGGCCCTTTTTTTCATACCTCCTTCAATTAAGATTCAGTTGCACAGGCTGGTCCTCCTCGGAACTGCCCTGCAAATACCACCAGGGAATGTTTGTTTTGTGTGCTTTTTTCTCTTCCCACAGATTATGTACACTTTCATCATTTTCAAATGCACACCTGAATAGCAATGAACACGTTGGTTGAGAGCAGCTCGAGTTTTGGCACAGAATGAATATCCCGTACCCCCAGATAGACAGACACAGGCCCCCCAGGGCTGCTTTTAGTAAGGCCAGTGACTTCAGAGAGGGCTGAGGGTGCTCAGTCACACCACTCCGGCTTTCTGCCTCTCTCCCCATCCCCCGCCTTTAATTTCTGATTCATTACAGTCTTGCACGAGGAACAACAATCATTATCACAAATGGTAGCTCTGTCTCTGCTCACTCTCCCCTCCAGGGACCAAACAAGGTTTCTTTTGAGCATTAAAACTACATCTCACCCATAGCCCCCCTTTTATTTTTATTTTTTTTATTTATTAAATCATAAACACATAGATCATGTATACATTACTGCATTTATGAGCTCCCCCTTTTAAAAAAGACTCAGTGTTAGACTGAAAAGCGCACATTCTGCCAGGGTGAGGGAGGAAGGGTAATTATGTATTAATAAGAGAGAAAAAAAAAAAGAAAAGCAAAGAAAAGAAATTGTTCTTTGCATCACCCCTGCAGCTTGGCAGAAAAGAAAATAGCAAACTGCTGAACAGGTTTTCTTGCCAGTGGGATGAACAGAAGCTTGTGCTCTTGATTGGAGGTTATGGGCCCCCGGAACTGCGCTTAGCGTGGGTGGGGACTAGTGATGAGGCTCCTTCAAGGGGCTGTTTGTGGTTAACTTGGGCTGTGAAAGGGGAGGGGAGGAATTCACAGAGGAGCTGCCTGCTTGTGTTTTCCTAGGCCTGGGAAGGTAGGTGGTTTCTGCATCTTTGGGCAGGTCGTATAAACTCTCCACCTGAATATTAAAATCACATCCCATGTCGTCTAGCACTTTCTAAGCTGCAAAGACCAGCGGGCCAGAATGGAAACAAGCTGGGCTGTGGAGCCTAGGTGCCTGGGTTGGAATCTTAGCTTTGCTGCTTATCAGCTGTGTGACCTTGGGCAAGTTACTTGAGCTCTCTGTACCTCCATTTCCCCATCTGAAAAATGAGGATGGCAGTAACTCGGGGTTGTTGCAAAATTAATTCATGCACGTAAAGCAACCAGAATAGCGCCACCCATCATTCTCTCAAGTGCTGATTATTATCCTGTCACCAGTATCCACATAGATGGAGTCAGTGACACTGGCTTGGTTTTATAATAGAACCAAGAAATGGAAAAAAACAGACTATAAACCCAGGCCTTTGGACTCCAAATCTTGTTAAATTTTCTTTATTCCCTTAGGTGCCTCTTGAAGGGTGTTTTTATTTGTAAAAATTCCAATCCAGCAATAGCTTGTTAACCAGATGTAAACACAAACCTCCATGGTTGGACAACTTCAGATTCATCTTTCAGGACTCACCCTTTTGGTCCTCTGCTTTTTGATAACAACCATGATGCAACGTTACTCACAGCAGAAGCTCAGTTAGAAACAAAACCAAAAGGACAAGTTGCAGTGAGTTCAGAATTAACCAGGTCACTGTTCACTGGGCTTTAGAGGATCAGGTGGCTTCCAACAGGAGGGGAAACCTGTGTACCTTCCAACAAGGAGGCTGGCAATTAAAGCTCTGCTTCCATAGCCTCCAGGTTCTCTGCAGTTTCCTCTTTTTAACCCTGGAAAAGGAAGCGGAGACTTCAGACTTTCCAGATCCACCCTTTTTGGTGAAATTCACAAAGTGAGTCTGACAGGTATCTCCCTCCCCAAACAACTCAAAAGAAAGCAGCAGCTTTTTCTTTGAAATAGCCTCAAGGAGGACTCTGCTTGCCTTTTTATGAGTCTCAGACTGGGGTTAAGGAAGAGGGCAAGTGGATGGTGGAGTTGGGAATTGCCCCCTCCTGGAAGTGGGAGCTACAAAGACAGGGAGGCCCCTGGCTGTTTACCTCTGTCACTGTGGGAGTTAGGGAGCTCAGATACTGACTAGCCAAGACGCCTTCCTTGGGCTGCTCAAGGCGGTTCCCACGCCCTGCAGGTTGCCTGCAGCCCAGGAGGCCAGTCCTCAGGGAAAGGAGAAACTGCGCTCCTCCCGCCCCCCACCCTCTGTTCTGTGGGGGGGGGGGGAGGGGGGGTTTGCTTGGGAGCCCAGGAGACAATTTGCATTTTGTCCTTTTGATACATATTAATGAGATGCTGCTGATGAAATGCAGCCATTTATTGAGAGCTCACTTTGTGTGAAGTGCCTTACCCGTAAAACGCAGTGAGGTGTGGCTTGAATGTTACTGTTTGCTTCCCAGTATCTGTCCTTTCCTTCTTGCAAAATGAACCTGATTTTATGCTGGGCGGCAGTACGCCCAGCTCTGAGTGAATCACGACTGGTTTAAGGCTTAAACTTTAAGCTCATCACAACAATCCTGTTTCTCATTTTCTCAGCTTCCTGTTGGGCTGTGACTGCTGTAAGACCCAATTTAGAGCCATGAAACCTATGAGGATGTCTGCTCTGGCAGCTGGTGAGAAAGCTTTATTTTTTCTAGATAAAAGGAGATGTGGCTGGCATGAACCCTGTATCATGCCCCTTTTGTGCCTTGCCTGAAGATGTGATGGCGGGAGCAGAGCAACCATTTTGTAGCCGTGATAGTAAGACCAGGTGTCTTGTTATTCAAAGTGTGATCTGAGGGCCCGGTGGATAGAAATACAAGCCCCACCCTGGACCTACTGCACCTAAAATTGCATTCCAACAGGCTCTCCAGGTAATCTGTATGCTCGGCTAAGTCTGGGAAGCCCTGTCTCTCGCTGACTGATGGCTTCTGTCTGTCTGACCTTGCTGAGCTGCTGATCCTTCGCCAGTAAGAACTGGCTTCTAGGACTTTGTAGCTAAATGCACCCTTACCTGCTATAAGCATTTACAAGTGGAACAGCTTAGGTGAAATGACCCCCTAACTCCCCCGAGAACCCTAGGTAGAAGGAACTACCATTGTCCCCATTGTACAGATAAGAAAGCAGCCTAAGATAAGACAATGGATGAATTTGGCGACTGGGATCCGTTCAGAGAGGAGGCAGGGTGCCGAGCCCCTGCTGATGTGTGGTGTTGGGTGGTTGGAAGGGAGGTCAGTGTTTTGAAATTAGGAGCGAAGAGTCTGGGGTCTGTGGTGGGCAGAGTGGCCCCGCAAAGATGTTCACACTCTACTCCCTGGAACCTGCCAATCAATTATGGTACATGGCAAAAAGGACTCAGCAGATGTTAAAGTGTGGGCCTTAAAGAAGGACATTCTCCTGAATTATTGGGACCGCTGTGCAGGGCACTGATGTGACCTTAAAGAAGGACATTCTCCTGAATTATTGGGACCACTGTGCAGGGCACTGATGCCCGAGAACATCTTCTGTCTCTGGTTTTGCAGATTCTTTCGTCTCCCTCCGTGGCTTCGAAATTCATTCCCCCTTTGCTGTGCTAGAAGACATGTCATATTCCCACGATGTTATGTCTGACTCACTCAGGGCAGAGACTTTGATTTGGCCTACTTTTCCTCCTTCCTTCCAGGGCCAGGAAGCACACACGGGCCTCCACGCCTTCTAGGAACAAGGACCCCAGAAAATGTAGACAGGGGAAAAACCCACACATTCATTTTTCAAGAAAAAAAAAAATTCTATCACTCTCCATAAAGGTTCTGAGAAGTCCTGCAATAAAGAAACATCCAGCTTTCTTTAAGGCAGTTTCCCTCCACTTTATCATGAGGTCCTGTCTCTTACAGAACAAGTCATCGTTTTCTGCAGAGTTGTACCAGACACACTGGACAATATGGGCCTGGCTGTGACTTGATTGGTTATTAATAACAAATAAGGAGACTGATTAGAGAAAGATTGAATGGCTATTTAAAGTTACCTGCACCGTGTTCATTACTCACAGCCTGACCCATATGTGAGGCAGAACTTAAAGGTCTATCATTGGAGGGAAACTTTCTTAAAAAGGGAAAAATAAATCACACTTCTTTTTAGGCAAGCCATATTTTTATTCCATTGGGGGGGGGGTCACTATTTGAAGCAGTCTCTTTTATTTATTTATTTATTTTTTTGAGACAGAGCCTCAAGCTGTCACCCTGGATAGAGTGTCGTGGCATCACAGGTCACAGCAACCTCCAATTCCTGGGCTCAAGCCAGTCTCTTGCCTCCGCCTCCCAAGTAGCTGGAACTATAGGCGCCCCCACAATGCGCGGCCATTTTTTGGTTGCAGCCGTCATTGTTGTTTGGTGGGCCCGGGCTGGATTTGAACCCGCCAGCTCTGGTGTACGTGGCTGGTGCCTTAGCCCGTTGAGCCACAGGCGCCGAGCCTTGAAGCAGTCCCTTTTAAATCCTTTCTATAATGCAATGAGTCCACCTCCTTCCACCAGTGTCATTTGTACATCTGAGATCTCCTGCTTCAGCTTCCCCATCAGCCTTGGCTGGGAAATGTCACAGAGGACTTGAGAAGTCATCTCAGACTCAGGGACCTGACATTCCCGAGCCGTAGACCCCAGCTCCTCTGTCTGGGCCTGGCCCTGCCTGTCCGTCTGCAGGACTCAGAAACCGTTCTCAAGATGACAGTTGTTGATATGCTTCAAGATGACAGAGTGTGACACATAAAGAAATTTCCTGTCTGAGAGGCTCCCTGAGGAGCAAATGGAAGTAGAGTCCAGGGCTGTTCCAAGCCAGACAATGGGCTAGGTGTTTTTAAAATGATATTTACTCTTTAAATAAGTAATGCATGTCCATGGAACAAAATTCATGCAAAAATTTAAACATGGCAAGTGTCCCGCTACCCAGTTACCCTGTGCTGTGGATTAAATATGTGTGCTCCCTTCAAGTTCATGTGTTTGAAAGCCTAAGCCCTAAAGTGATGTTGTTAGGAGGGAGAGTCTTTGGGAGGTGAGTAGGTCATAAGAGCAGAGCCCTCATGAATGTGCTGAACGCCCTTATAAAAGAGGCCAGGAGTGGGCGCTGTGGTGCGTGCACCTGGAGTCCCAGCTCCTGGGGAGGCTGAGGTGGGAGGATCTCTTGAGCCCAGGAGTTCAAGGATGCAGTGAGCTATGGCCACACTACTACACTACCGCCTGTGGGACAGAGTAAGACCCTGTCTCTTTAAATAAATAAATAAATGCAGTGCCTGTGGCTCAAAGGAGTCGGGCACCAACCCCATATACCAGAGGTGGTGGCTTCAAACCCAGCCCCAGCCAAAAACCACACACACACAAATAATAATAAAAAAATAAAATAAAATAAACAAACAAATAAATGTCTAAGAGAACTTCTCTGCCTTTCTCACCACGTGAAGACAAAGCAAAAAGACGTCTGTCTATGAACCAGGAAATGTGTCTTCACCAGACACCGAACCTACTGGCACCTTTCTCATGGACTTCCCAGGGTCCAGAGTTGTGAGAAATCAATTTCTGGTGTTTATAAGCCACTCAGTCTGTGATAATTTGTTATAAGCCTGCCTGGGGTGAGACTTTTATAATTTTCCTATGTCCTTTTTCACTGATATCCTACATGCAAGTAAATAAATGCCAATATGGTAAACACAAAAATTAGCTTCCCATCTATACTGTTCTGGACTTTTCATTTTTGTGAAGGCTGTTCCACTTCTGTCTGCTGAATCCGTGTCATTGGAGGAATGTGCCATGATTTATTAAATCAGTACTCTATGAATAGACGTTTCAATTGTTTTCAATTATTTTACTTTAGATCAGTGGTTCTCAACTGGGTGGGGTGGGGGAGGATTTTTCCACCCTGCTTTCCCCAGGAGACAGCTGAGGTTCTGGGGAGATTTGTGGTCGTTCTAACTGGGAGGTGGGGGTGAGTGGAGGCCAGGGACGCTGCCTTACATCCTAAAGTGAGGTTGTTATCCAGGACAGCCCTGGATGTTGGCGGGGCTAAGACTAAGAACTCTGTGTCAGGTGGTCTCTGTATGCTGTAGGGTGGAGGCAGGGGAGTCGGGAAGAGCGAAGTGTCACGTCCAAGGGCACAGGATAAAACCAATGCTCACACCATGAGAACACTGCCCTTTTCAGATAGGAGGCAAGAGAAGCTCCCAAACTTACACCCTCACTGTCTGGAGGAGATAGTTGCAGAAGTGGTTGCCTCCCAGAGAGGGGAAGGGCTCCTCTTCTCCCTCTGTGCCTGTTACCCCACCCCTCCCCGAGTCTGCCTGGGAACTCCAGAATAGTGGGTAGGAGATGCAATTATCCTCAACAAACCGAACGCAGTCATTAAACCGAATCTTGAAGCTTTTAATTACCAGTATATTAGCATATTACAAACGGGGAAGCAGCGTTTAGGATATAATAGCAGAGGGATTGGGAAGAAATGCCTATTTTTACCACTAATTAAGAGAATATTATAGGAGAGTTACAGAATTAATTGTACTTCAGTACATCTTTATAAGGACGATAATTGGATAAAGATTGTTTCTTCCTTCCCACATCACAATATTTGCAGGCAGATGGTATTGTTCTTGCTGAGAAAACCATTGTGGTATCAACACAAACATCTCCTCCCCCAAAAGTGTTTAATACGTTAATTGGGCCTTCTTTTCTCTGGATGTTATTGTGGTTATTTACATCTGTGCAGCCCTCGCTGGTGTTCAAACACATCCACATGTGCTTTACCTTGTGGCCAGAGTGTTACGGTTTCCTTTCTGTGGGTGATTTAACTCGCCTGGAGTCAGCAGCTCCAAACAGGGGCAACCAGGACCTGAACCCAGGCCCGCAGCAACCACACATCTGCTTCTGGACCAGGGGTGATTCTTTTTTCCGTAAGGGAATGGTCCGGTGCCTCACGATGCACACGTGCTCAGAGTTTACCTGGTGGTGGGGATGGGACGACACTATATTGAAGTGATGGAAGCAGAGGTTTTGTGGTGCCAGAGACCTGGGTTCAGATCCTGGCTCTGTCACTTCCTGCTGTGTGACTTTGGGCAAGTGAAATACTCTCTTTGAACTTCAGTTTCCTCATCTGTAAGGGATCGTGATTCCTATTTCATGAAGCTGTGTCAGGATGAAAAGAAATGATGCCCATGCGGTGCTCAGAGTAATACCTACCTGAGACTAGTGGGTTATGAATATTACCACCCCCCTGCCTGCATTTGCTTGCTAACACACACTTGGATTTTATCCAGGGGGTTTACAGGTACACACACATCAGTCCCACCGACACGCAACCTCTGTGGCCACAGTTTCTGATGCCTCACCTGGGGTAAGCCTCTAACCTTGCTGGTCCATCCGTGCTAGGGGGCAGGGCCCTTTGGTCACCCTAGCAACCGCAGCTGTTCATCTTCATGGTTGGCACAGCAGCTAAGGAAGGGGTGGCTCCTGACCTTGGCCATGTGCTTTAGCAGGAGGATGACCCCCACGGAGGCACCGTGCCTGGAGACGTGACTCTCCACATTATACCACAGCCTATTCCTCCTCAGCTAAACATGCACGGTCAAGGGCACTTGACTAATGCAAGGCTCGGATTTTAGACACCATGTTACACCAAGAATCACTCCTTCCCTTGGAATTCCCGGCTCACACAGTTGTGAAACCTTGTTTTTCCCCTTGGAGACAAACTCTCAGGAGTCTCTATTGGACGGCCAAGGTTTGGGTCTTCCCAGCATCCCTGCATCCTTATTTTGGTAGCTGACCTTCAGTTTGACTTTTAAGAATTACCATTCTCCGGCTCAGCACCTGTGGCTCAACGGGTTAAGGCACCAGCCACGTACACCTGAGCTGGCAGGTTCGAATCCAGCCCCCGGGCCCGTCAAACAACAATGACGGCTGCAACCAAAAAATGGCCGGGCGTTGTGGCAGGCGCCTGTGGTCCCAGCGACTTGGGAGGTAGAGGCAAGAGACTCGCTTGAGCCCAGGAATTGGAGGTTGCTATGAGCTGTGATGCCATAGCACTCTATCCAGGGTGACAGCTTGAGGCTCTGTCTCAAAAAAAAAA
>CAUYON010192598.1:0-25445 GCA_963573935.1 Arctocebus calabarensis
GGCGCATCTTACAAGGGTACAAGTGAAAATTACTAAATGTAGAATATAAACATCTTTATACAGAGATTAAAAGGCCATGAAGGCTATGTTAAATAGTTCAATGAAAATATTTCAGATTGTATATGAAGTCAGTACATTGTGCCCCATGATTGCACCAATGTACACAATTATGATTTAATAAAAATAAAATAAAATGAAATGAAAGAGAGTGAAAGAATGAAATTACAGAGGTGAGCAGAGGAGAGATCAAAGAAAGTATTCAGATTTTTTTTTCTCCCATAATAAGCCATTATACTGTTGAAGGAAGGATTTCAAAGTGACAACCTTGAATTGGCAGCAACAGCATAACCTGGGAACTTGTTAGAAATGCCAGTGTTTGTGCCCACCAGGTCCTCCCAAACCAGAGGCCGCGGCTGGGGCCCAGCAATCAGTAGTTTAACAAGCCAGCCCCCCGAGTCTGTTGCATGCTGACACCGAGGACCACTGGCTCCACGTAAGAAAATGCCATCGCCCAAGTTTTTAATCACTTTGCTGTGGCTAAAATACAATATTGGGTGACAAAAGTAGAAGCCACAAAACAAGGAAGAAAGGCAAACTAGAGCTTCTCGGTGAGAGACGATGACACCAGGGGAGATGAAGGGAAGATTTATCACGTGGCATGAATAAATTATCTTAGCACTCATTTTCCCAACTTGAATGATCTCTATGAATAAATAAATGAAGGCATGAATGGATAAATTAAGGAATAGAATAAATGTTTAAAGACAAAGTGGCTGAGGTACCGGGAGGTGAAGTTATATCTTGGCAAGAGGCCCCGTGAGCTACCTCCTCCCAATCCTTCCACCTGTGACCTTTGAACAGCTGCGCCCCCCCTTCACATCTCCGTCTTGGAGGATGAAAAAAGCATCAGAGAGTTTCTAGTGTAAGAATTTAAGGAGCATAGCTATATAATGTTAGAGTTCTTGTAAATAGAACAGATCTGAAGAGAGTGATAAAAGAAAGGAAAGGAAGAGCCATGATTGGAGCGTAATTAAATTAGAAAGCTTCTGGACAGCAAAGGACATAGGCAGCAGAGTGAACAGGCAGCCTATGCAGTGGAGAAAACATTCACAACCTAAACATCCAACCCAGGATTAAGACACAGAATCTACGAAGAAATCATAAGATTTCTTTTTTTCCCTAAAAAAAAAACAAAATCAGAAAGCAGGCAAAACACATGAACAGAATTTTTTCAAAAGAAGATATACAGATGGGCAACTCCTTGAAAAAATGCTCAACACCATGACTCATCAGGGAAATGCACTTTAAAACCACAGTGAGATATCACCTTACCATGTCAGAATAGCCATTACTACAAAGTAAAAAAGAAAAAAAGCAGATGCGGGCAAAAGCTATGCTTATGTTGATGGGAATACAAACAGTACAACTTCTATAGAAAACAGTATGGAGAGTCTTCAAAGAGCTAATATAGACTTACCATTCAATCCTGCAAACCCACTATTGGGAATCTATTCAAAGGAAAAGAACCCATTTTATGAAAAAGACACTTCGCCCAAATGATTATCATAGTACAATTCATAATTGCAAAGATATAGAATCAATCTAAATGCCCAACAATTCACAAGTGGATAAAGAAAATGTGGATACACACACACACACACACACACACACACATACCATACTACTCACCATAAAAAAATGAAATGTCTTTTACAGCACCCTGGATGGAATTAGAGACCATTACCCTGAGTGAAGTAGGTCAGGAGTAGAAAACGGAACACCACATGTTCCTTCTAGTAAGTGGGAACTAAATGATGGGGACACATGGGCAAAGAGAACCTTGGAATTAAAGGGGAAGAAGGGGCAGGATATAGAAACTCACCTCTCGGGGACAACAAGCTGCCGCCCTGGCAGGAACACTGAAAGGCCCGACTTCCACATTGTACAGTCTATCATGTAACAGAAACATTTGTACTCCCTTCGTATTTTGAAATGAAATAAAGAAATCAATAAAAATGGAGGGGTTAGCTCATACTGTCTGTTACTCGTCCTGATCTATCACCTCAACCCAAGACATCTAAAAAGCTGAGTTGCTTCGAGACAACCCTGAGGCAAGCCCAATTTCAGAGATTAGAAAAGCATCTCCTTCCCACCCCCACCTCCCCAAACGTGTAAATCATGCTTGTCAGCACCGATCCTCAACTCTCCATGAAGGGATTCCGAAATGCCCGTGACCGTAAGGAACACATTCCTTTCCACAGATAGAGGGAAGAAGCCGGGAGTCGTGTTTTCTTGAGAGGAACAACATGCAGGTGTGAACACTTCACCCCGTGTCAGTGATATCAGCCGCTCTCCTTTTCAGTTTTGGAAAAAGACATTAAAGCAGAAAGGTGAACTCCAAAGGGCAAAGAAGGAGTTGGACTAGGAAGAGGGAAGGAAGGGGAAGAGAGTTAAGAAAGGCCAATGTGACGAACAGTAGCCAACAATTTTTTCCTTTGTGCCTTCACCAGCATGAGGGCAAATAAAAGCAGCCGGCAAAGGGGCTGAGAGTCCTAGACGTCGGCGCAAAAACATGCTCATAGGTCTGTTTGGATCAAGTTGGACAACAAGACACCTCTCTATTCTGGAGTTGAATTCTGTTTTCTTTATACTATATCTGCAATAAACACAACTAGGAAAAGGCCATTCAGGCTCTGTCCACACAGGGTGATAAGAAAGTCAAAACATTTAGTTAGAAAAAAGAAAAGTCCATCCTACTAATGGAAAAGAGAATGTTCTCCTGATTATAGCAATATAGGCTGATTACCTATTTGGATCACATTCTGAGTCCCACCCCAATTTGCCTTGAAGACAAAGTTTAGTTAATAAAGAGGACTATTTAGTCATCATTATTTGATTTTAAAAGAGAAAGAACATCATAAACATATTAATAATAAACATAAGAGCAAACAGGTATGTAGTGCTAACAACACATGAGGAACTATTCTGAGTGTAATAACTAATTTTACTTTGAAAGTATCAAATTCAGTGAGAGTGATTAAGTTTTATTTCAGAATGTGTGAGGAAAGATTAATTTGACATTCTTTATCTCCATCAGGATAAACCGTTTAAAATCACTAATGGCCTCAAACTAAAAGCATCTCCTCAGTTTAAATAATATGTTTTTCCTAGCACTGCTCTCCTGAGGATAAGTATGACAAAGTTTCAAAGCAATTCCCTTTGAAATGACAATTAACATAATCACCCAGCACTTAAGCATATGGCATTGTACTAGGTAGTGAAATTATTTTTCCAGTAAGTTTTCTTCCCTTCTGTTTTATGAAAAGAATCACACTCCACCCCAATAGCCAAAGATATGCTCTTGATCCCAGGGCCAATGCCCATTTGCCATAAATGCTAAATGATTCTAGATAGCATTTCAAAAAGTACCAGGATTTGAATTTCGACTCCTCAGAAACTTTCAGAAGTTCTGAAAATCTTACAAAGATAAATCGTTGTAATATATAGTGAGAATTAGAAAGGTAAATTTGTAATATACATTGTCCCTTATGTCAAAAACTTAATTTAAAAAGCTACATTGAATAAAGAAGTAAATTTATAGGCTTTTGAATTTTCCAAATGAATTCTGCAGTAGATAATTAAAGGTGTATATTCATTTGGGGTTTTCTGTTTACAAAATACTTTCACTGAAATTCTCATTTAATCATGATATCTAATCCTGATTGAGTTATTATTACCACCATCACATTTTACAAAAAAGATAAAGTTACTTATGAACAGTTTGGTCTTTGTACTAGTGAAGGCTTGAACTCCCATCTTTTGACTTTAAGTCTTCTTACATTAACACCATAGCACATCTACTGCAAGAAATACAGAATAAGAAAGAAAAATATGTAGCACGTGACTCTAGCTAAACCCATACCCTTCACTGAACTGTTAAGCTCTTACTGATTTTGATTAAAATCAACTTAAGGATTCCAAAATCCCATTGAAAGCCTCTGTGTTGGTACCAATAAACCTTATCACATTAGAAAGGCAAAATTATGAGACCTGGCATCAGAATGGGAAAGCTAAAACACAGAGGGAAAAAAGGAAAAGCAATACCACAAAAGAATTAAATTTAAAAAAAATTAAACAGGCTCGGCGCCTGTGGCTCAACGGGCTAAGGCGCCAGCCACGTACACCTGAGCTGGCAGGTTCGAATCCAGCCCGGGCCCACCAAACAAAAATGATGGCTGCAACCAAAAAATGGCCAGGCATTGTGGCGGGTGCCTGTGGTCCCAGCTACTTGGGAGGCTCGCTTGAGCCTGGGAATTGGAGGTTGCTGTGAGCTGTGATGCTACAGCACTCTATCCAGGGTAACAGCTTGAGGCTCTGTCTCAAAATAAATAAATAAACAAACAAACAAACATAGCAAGCCAAAGGAAATTAAAGGACCCATGAGCCCCTACCTCACACTAGAGAACACAGCCAATGTGAAGTAAGATTGACCTGGGTAGCAGAAAACCACATGCCCAACAGCTGTGTTTGAGTAATTATCCTTAATTTCCCCCACAAATAGCCAAAACCCATTTTTACTTACCCAATAACTTGATGTTCATAATACTGCAATGTCCTCTTGAGAGTTTGCTGTATCGTCTGAGGCTACAGAATGATAATAATAATAAAAATATATTATCAGCAAATCAGTGCCATTCCCATTCTGAGCATTGTAGGCAGACAAGCAGCTTCTGATTTATCTCAGGAGAATTTCCATTGTACAATATTAACCCATTTTGCATTCTGCCATGTATTATCCCCACAGGAACTAATCTGAGGTACTCAGCTATTACCCAGAATTTCCCAATTTCAAGCGTGATAGTATTTCCCAGCCATATTTTTTTTTCAATTCTTTTATACCAGCTATTAGGTTCCATAAAGTACTCACTGCCTGCCTCCCACAAACCTAGCCCTTGGGGCTGGTCGGGAGGCCCACACTGCACAGATGTGGGTCACTGTTCTTCCTTCCTAGTGTGTGTGATCTCAATAAGATCACGGCCAACAGAAATTAAATAGCATGTCTTAATTATTTTCCTTGATGTTGTAACAAGGCTTTTAAGGATGGTTTAGCAAGCAACAATAAATTTAGTTAAATCTGTCACCATTATAATAAGAGATATTTTAAACTTAGATGATCTTTCTTTTTTCTATGGGTTCTATACCTGAGGGCACTAATAGGAAGGTTAAAATAGAATGGAAAACGGGCAATCCAGGCCTGTCACCATAACTTCACTGGGAGTCAGGCTGGTTTTCTGAATGACTCAAGAGATTTTTAAGCTAGGGTTCTTTCTGAAGCCTCCTAGTTTGGCCACAAATGTGTTAGACAAATGAAAACAAAAGTGGTCTGCAGCAAATACCCAAGCGGCTCATAACTGAATCATAACTTAATCTTCTCTTCTCCATAATGGTTCAAGACAAAGTTCCTTAATCCTAGATCAAGAAATTACTCTTAGACCTAGTTAGGCAGCAGAGCCTGAACTTGGTATTAGATCTCAGAATATAAATTTTATTAGGAAGTTTGAAGAAGAACCAAACTCTCTATGGCAAGAGATGAAATGTTTTAAATAATAAAAGCTTGTAGACAATCAGGAAGAAAAAAAGTTAGTAAATGTTTATCAAAACATCAATCCATTATAGCCAAGGTCCAATTTTAGGGGAGCATAGTGACTGCATTACAAATCCATCAAGACAAGGCAGATGGCAGCATGGTAATCTCGGGGCTGCTGCTGACCAGCTGCACAAACCCCTAAAAAACCATCTGCAGAAAAAGTCCGGCACAGTGCTAGTACCTAAGAAGCAGTTAATAAATATCACTTTACAAATCCTAATGCTTCAAAATGCCTCTTCTTAAAAAACATGTCATTTAAAGGAAACCTGAGAGGTCTACGTCAAGGTTCACTTTTACTTTACTCCATATTCACTTCTCTACAAAAAATATCCAGGATAGATGTACTACTCTGCCTAGCTAACACTCTTAAACCTTTAACCTCCTCCTAAATGGTTATCTCAAAGCTAGAGGAAAGTGATCTTAAATTAAATCAGGGCATACACCAAGATCTACCCTACACTACCATGGAAGAGAACTCTTTCACAGCACAGCCTCAGACACACACTTCAAACCAGGTAAGCCAATTCACGAATTAATTTTAGGAGGAATCGGCCTCCCAGTGTTTCAAAGAGATACAGGGAAACTTCTTTCAGCAGCTTTTATCATTTACACTAGGTTAAAAAGATGAACGAGACCTCAAACTGGCACCAATGTTTCTATTCACCCAGATAAAACCAAGGCAGAGAAAATGGGATACACCTAGGAAAGAAAAACCATTCCTGAACCAGTAGGCAGTGGAGCGACTGAGAAATCTAAAGAAAATGGAGCAGAGCCAGCAGTCCTAGTACTTATAAAAAGCGTGCTTCAACCACCCGGCCCACAGCAGTCTAAACCAAACCTCTCTCAGCGACCAGCTCGGGACCCCTGGGACTGGGGCCTCTCGCCTCAGCTTCGCAGTTTCTGAGCTAACTTTCCCTTTGTCTGATGCTCCCAGTGCAGTGAATATCCACGTAGGGATTATCCTTCCAGTAACCTCTGTTCACAAAGCATGGAACAGAAAGCAGGAACTGAAGTGCACAGGGTCAGTGAAGTCCAGAATGACCTCATTCGTACGAAAGAACATTTTTTTCTTGTACCAGACATTAAAAAGCATGTTTATGAAAGGAGCTAAGCCTTTAAAAAAAACTGACTTTTTTCTTGTATGAGGCAATTACTTCAGCTCCTAGCAGGAGTTAAACTTATGGTTTCCAAGTACATTAAAAGAAAATGTTCTCTGGACACATCCAACAAACCTTGGAGTTGGTAAAGTATTTAGACACATCCCCTTGCTTGCCAAGCCAGTGGGTACATTCTAATGGCCTAAACAAGTGTAGAGACTGACAACAGACTATCTCCTGATCTTCAGCAAGCCACGGCAGATTTCAGCACCAAATGTCACCTGGCTGTGGATCCACTCCAGTCCTCAGAAATGGCCTGATGGCCTCAACCCATGGCCTTATCAGTGAGAAGCATTTTCACATAAGCTCACTCTCCCTGAACTGAAAAAAAAAAAAGCATGATGTGAAGACCTACAAATGGGCCAACACCTTCCACTGGGTGACTTTTGCCTTGAGGGTGGTAGGAGCCATCTCTTTGCCAAACCTTTACATGTGCCCACTTACGCCAGCGATGCAAGTTAGTGTAAATCAGTGGTAAAAGGACAGTGGCTTTGAAGACATGCTGCCTTTCTATCCTCTTCTTTGAAAATGCGGCTCCCTAACTGTCCCCTACTTAAGAGTACCATCAAACCCTTCCTTTAAGAAGATCAGAAACATGATTTAAAAGAGAGGTTTTAAGGTCACGTTGAGTTCAAAGTCGAACTCCAGGACCCACTCACTAGATGACCATGGGCAATTTACTTAAGCTCTCCAGATAAGATTCATTATGTGCACTTTATTTACATAGAAATGAATTGAGATAACTGAAGCAGTCTCTAGTCATAGTAGGTGCACAATTACAGTCACAGCCATAGCAAGCTGAAAACACGATTCCCACCCCCAGGAATCTGATCTAGTGGAAGAGCATAGGTTTAGGTTAGAAAACCCCTTCCCTAAGTGTTATGTCTCAACACCCTCATCACCTGAAATAAATAAATAAATAAATAAACCAGCTAACCCACCAACACTTCTAATAATGAGTAATTGGCACCAATTCCAGTAGACAGAAGAAAAATGGAAGACGGCAGATGAACTTATAAATACTTCCAATGAAACATTAAAATCAGTCCAGAGAATGGTGACAAAAGCAGAATTCTCAAAATTAAGACTGAGAACAGATCTGAAGCTAGGCCTGCACATGGGAAGGACACTGAAGCTCCGTCGCTAAGATCCCAGGGATTATACTTCATTGCTGCTAAGAAACAACCTGCCAACCTCCTTCCTTGTAAACAAAGAATGTGCAAGGTGAGGTTGGTCTCAAAACCCTATCCTTGAGGATCTAGAAGACAAGAGTAGAAAGGAAAGAGAATTCACTGTTCCTATCGTAAAAAGAAAACAAGTCTATGATTTTTCTCTGATTTCTCCAAATTAAGATATAAATTTCAATAAGAAAGCAGTTTTTTAACATTAACATCAAATTAAAGAATCACATATATTCAAATTAATTGATGCTTCTTGGGAACACACACAAATAGTGACCTCCTATTATCCCAACTCAGCACAAAGAAGCAATGGATGGGGAGACAGCTGGAAAGCAGCTGTGTCCTGCACACGTATTTCACAGGGCTCAAAGAGCAGGTACCCTAAAGCTTCCATCATCTGGCAACACGCAGCCATTTTCATCTCTAGTCTCTAACATCTTTGCCCCACTTGGCTAGCAGTGACTGACCCCCCCCACAGACTCAACGTTATGCTCAAGAAAGGTCACGGGATCCAAAAAGCCAACCCTAAAACAGTCCCAACAAAGCCAGGGGAATGATCGCTGAAGAGTGGGAAGAAGCAGTTCCCGCAGCTGCGGGGCTCAGTCCTGCTAAGGCTCCCACGCAGTCCCTGCTCTGGAGATCCACGCCAGATGGTGCAGGGCTCAGGCAGAGTCAAGATGCGAGTGTGTGCACAGCGTGAAACGCAGTTGTCAACACACAAAAGACGTGCATCTTTATTTTACAAAGATGAAGAAGCTGCAGTTCAGGGAGGTTAAGTAAGTTCCACAGATCACACAGCTGGCAGGTGAATAAGACACTGCAGAGCAGGTCTGGCCCCAAAGTGGGTCCTCCTTCCACTAAGGCCTTTGAGAGTCCCTCCCACCTTTCACCTTCTGTGAATCTATATCCTTATTTGATGCACACAGAACTTCATTCCAAAAAAATAAAAATAAAACCACCAATAGTTTAAAAACAAACTTCTCATTTCTGCTTAGTGCACATATGCACGAGATACAAATTTAATGGGAAAAAGTCTGCCTTGTTAAAAAAAATCCATAAACAGCCTTATCATTTTATTTCTTTAAATATGAAGAAATTACCTATCAAGGTCAGAAACTAAATGATATATATAGTATTTAATTATTAATGCTCTAATCAAAATCACCTGGGGAGCTTTGTAAAAATTCCTGACGCCTGAGTCTTACCCTCAGATTTTCCAACTCAACTTGCTGGGGGACCCAGTAGCTTCTCATGTGTAGTCATGATTGAGGCCTTTTATTTAAGGTACAAACACAATGAACAAGACCATGGTTTTACACCATAAACCTTATCTGAATAAGTCAGTATTATTCATATTGGAATCTCTATATTTAAATATCAAGAGAAGTGAGCTTCTGAGAGATGTTCACTCACAACTGCTTAATTCAAACGTAGTCCCATTTATTAATTGTTACTAATGGCTTATAATCAAATGTGAATTTGTTAGATTAACAAAGAACTATATTGCTTGAAGTATAAATAGAGGCTTTTTTTTAATTTCCAAGTAATTTACTCCCATGTAAACAAGTCAGCATTCAGGGTTTACTGACACGCATATAAAAATACACCTAGTGTGGGTCCTGTCTTCCCGCCAGGCACAGCTTTAAGCCGGTTACATACACTAGCTCCTTTGATTTTCACATCAACTTATGAAGTAGGCCTTATTATTTCTCTCATTTTACGGATAAGAAAACTGAGACACAGAAAGTTTAAGTTGTCCTGTGCCACACGGGCAAAACGGGGCAAAGCCAGACCTGCGACCCCGGTAAACCGACACCAGAATCTAAGCACATAATTTGCGCCCTACGCTGCACACAGTATTTAATATTTCGTATTTGAGAAAGTACTTCAAAGTTCGCATATTATCCTATTTGATCCTCACACTAATCAGTGAAAGAGTCAGACTGGTAAAAGAACCAAAGTTAGAGAGATGGGGTGACCTGCTTGATGTCACGTAAGGAAACCCTCTTTTACAAAAAAAGCATCACTTCCCCCTGGGAAACTCACTGCAGTAAGAAAGCAGCTTTTTAATGTTTACATCCAATTAAAGAACCACACATATTCAAATGAACTGATGCTTCCTGGAACACACAACAGTTCCCTTCCACTTCCCTTCCTTAGCTTTCTCTAGGCGGCTCATCTCTTCCAGCCCTCCGGGCAGTCTCTTTATCCTTCCTTCTTGCCACCAGAATCTCCATCACCATAATCTGAACTCCCAAACAGGCATCCAGCACTCACCGACTGAAGATTCCCTTTCTTTCCCTCATCAAAACTTCAATTCCCTTAGCGGCTTGTTCTCCAACGGTCTCAGAAGGATCCTGTCCTACCTCCGTTCATGCGACGCTCAACCCTCAGTCCTCACCCACGTAGATGGCGGTATGAATGAGCTTCTTTGTAACATGTAAGATGGTCTGAACCTCTAAAAGTTTAGTTGTGGTAAGTGGGCTTGTCAGTGAAACATACATTTGGGAGGTGGGCAAGGAACCCTTATCATCTGGAAAAAATCACAATGTGGAGATGACACTGTGAGAGCCTTTTATTAGTACACCCTCTGCCACGTTAAATTAATCCAAATTATCATTGTTAGATACCCTACCCTGATAGGTAGGCCAGTAGAGACCAATGGATCAAAACTGTATGACTTATTTTATATACATAAATGTATTTTCTTTCTTTTCTTATTTTTTTTTTTTTTTTGGAGACAGAATCTCACTCTGTTGCCCAGGCTACAAGGCACCCCTCACAATGCCCACCACAATTTTTTTCTTATTTTTGGTAGAGATGCAGTTTCTCTCTTGCTCAGGCTGGGCTCAAATTCCTGAGCTCCCGCCTCAGCTTCCCAGTGTGTTAGGAACACAGGCGTGAGCTGCTATACCCAGCCTGATTTTATTAATAAAACTAATCACTTCAAACAAGGCACTTCAAACAACCAGTTTACTTCTGAAAAGGAGGAGCTATGGTAATCATCAATCTTGCTAATATCCAGACATAATATTCATTTTTCCAGCCTCTTACTAAACTTACTACATAATTAAAAAAAAATAGACTGCAAAATAAATATAGACCTTTGAGTCAAGACCGCTATATTTCAAGTCCAGCTGTGCTACTGACCTTTTTATAAAATTAGCCCAAATCTCTTCACCTGGGAGTAAGAAACCTTGGGAAAAAAATGCCCCCATTTTCCCATTTGAAAACCTCATGTAAGAAAATCATAGTTCACAGGGTCATTTTCAGCATCGCAAAGTTAAGCCCATATAAATATCACCAGTCGAACCTACTGGTAATTAAGCAGTCGTCTACTCCCACTCTGGGTAGTCATAACCTTACTTTTTTAGAAGGATAACAACCTCTCAGGAAAACTGGAATATCAAGTGATCTATACCACTAATCTGCTTAAACAAACAAACAAAAAACCTCGTAATTTTCTAAACAAAATGCAAAAGTGCTAATTGTACTAAAAAAAAAATAAAAGCTAGAAATGCATCATAATATAGAGTTTCATATTACTCTATCATTAAAGAACTGGTTGAACATAAACACGATTCATCCAACACGTCTAGTGACCTCAAGAGAACTCAGGGTGAAGGCCGTCATTATGAGAATTGACCCATAAGGTGATTCAAACTGATAACCTTATTAGGAGTATGCTCTAATTAGCAAAGCACAGTGGCTTTCATCATTATAATGATTGGTTATAACTGAATATACTTAACATATAATCAATATGATAATTAATCTTCCTATGCAAAGTATTGGTTTGCTTTCCCTTTGTTACCTGCCTTTCCAAAACACTAGACCTAATACCATCAATACTAATTTAGCTGAAAACATATACTCATGAGTCTCCAATTTAACGTCATGAGTCTCCAATTTAATTATCCACATTTTATAGATGAGAAAACTGAGTATCAGAGAGGCTGAAGTGTCTTGACACAGCTGGAAATGAGCACCAGCAAGAGGAGGGGGTTCGCTGCGCTCCCCCCACAAGCTGTTGCTCCTATAGCACTTAATCCATGGTCATGACACCCAGAAATGCTTCTATTTATCTAACTGAAATTCCTTATTTCATTTTATTTACTTATTTTTATTTATTTATATTTTTGAGACAGAGTCTTATTCTGTCACCCTGGATAGAGTGTTGTAGCATCATGGCTCACAGCAACCTCAAACTCTAGGGCTCAAGCAATCCCCTTGCCTCAGCCTCCAGAATAGCTGGGACTACAGGCACCCACCACAATACTCAGCTAGTTTTTGTATTTTTAGTAAAGACAGGGTCTAGTCTAGTTCTCACTCCAACTCCTGAGCTCAAGTATCCACCCATCCCAAGCCTCTCAAAGTGTTAGAATTACGAATGAGCCACCTCACCTGGCCTATTTCCTTTTATTTTGTCTTTAATGGATATGAAAATGATGTTGTTAAAGCATTTTCCCAAATTTGTAAATAGTGTTATTCTTATTTAAATAGTTTTAGTATGATCATTAACTTCTTATAAGAGAGATTTTAAGAGATACGCACGCACTTCACTAGTGACCATCTTGGCCCACGTGGCTCAGTCTGAAGGGAAATACTGACTGACTGAGACAGGACAGTGTTGCGAGACATTCCCAGAAAAAATGGATCAGGCTTTATCAAAGCCTTGGCCGGGGGCGGGGGTCGAGGGGCATGGCTCTAGAACTGAAGCACTAAAGCAAACAAAACCTCGCAGATGGCACGGGGCAGACGCGGTGTGCAAAGCACAAGGGCGATCAGGAAAGTGCACAGCCGTGTGGGTCGCTGGTTCTAACATTCTGCGGCTGGAGAGGACCCTTTTGTATAAAAAGAGCCTGCTTTCCACGGCAAGAGCAATGTGCTGATTGTCAAACACGTGGCCTCATGTTCAACATGTATCAAGTCATTTCATCCTCCTAATAATCCTGCAAAAGGATTAGAAATATTACCCCATTTCATAAATGTGAAAAACAAATCCAGAGAAGTTAAAAAAAAACTTGCCCAAAGTGAGCTCAATAGTCAGTGTCTGAGTCAGAATCTAGGTCTGACTCCCTCAAACCTCCAACCTTCCAGCCTGTCCTCTCCGCTGAAATGCATTGCTCCATCTTCACCAGCAGCACAGAAGATGGCAGAGGAAAGGGGTCAACTCCTAGCCAGACTGTGTGATTCTGCTTACAGCTTTTGTTTTTTGGAATCTCGGTCTTTTTTTACAATAAGGAAATTTTCTGATAACTATTTCTCAGGGTTGTTGACAGGATGAAATGAAATAAAACTATAGAGATTTATAAAATAAAATGTTACATGATCATGAGATTCTATGCATAAATATCTTAATGATGATGTAGTCAAAAAATTGTTAAATTAAACTGACCATGTCTAACATCTAGGACGGCTGCCAGGCGTGCTTCACAACCCAAAGATGCCAATTAGAAAATGCTGCAAAGCTGATTAGTGCCTTTTCAACTCCTGGGTACCCTACTGAATAGCCGTGGACCTTGCACAAGAAAATAATTTCTAGCCTTTTAAAACATCTTTGCAGCCTCCAATTGAGCATTTCCAAAAAATTCTCTGTTGTTTCCAGTATTTGGAAGATATGGTGACGTATTTCCAAGCAGGAGCCTAGGAATCAAGGAAGTAAGATGTCTACCTGACAGTTAAATTATAAGATTAACCCATAAAACAAAGAGATATGTTGTCAACCGTAAATACAGTAGCTTGAACAATAATTTGTAAATGGGTGACAGAGAATTACCTTCAATCACTTGCCAGGGTTTAGCTCCAGGCAGTGTAGGCCATTGAGCAATAGGAGCAACATATGTCCAAGTGACCAACACAGGAAGGGTATGAGGGAATTAGTGAAGTTAGAGAGGGCAACCCATAAGAAAAATCAGGGAAAGGGACAGTTGATGAAATATTACATTTAATACCATTCAGAGGAGCATAAGCCCTCTGTCGTATTAAGAAAGATTACTGCTAAAGTAAATTCTGGCCGTGTATGGTGGCTCATGCCTTTAATCCTAACACTCTAGGAGGCTGAGGCAGGTGGATTGCCCTGAGCTCACAGGTTCAAGACCAGCCTGAGCCAGAGCCAGACACCATATCTTAAAAAAAAAAAAAAAAAAAAAAAAAGAAAGAAAGAAAAAGAAAATTCTTTAACCATCTTAACTAAACAGGGAGTATTACAAATGAACTTGGAGCCTCAGGTCTCAGTGGCAAGGCCTCCCCTACAACCAAACAGAAGGCTCCTGCCTGGATTAAAGATTTGGCTTGGCATGACATTAATTTGCTTTGACTCTAAATGCATTAAAGCAAATTTCTGATTATGGCTTCACTTTTCAAGTAGCCTGAACAGGTAAGAAATGAGCTGACCCTTAAGAATTTGAGCAACAACACTGATTTCACAGTTATTACTCATTGTAAGTAAGTTGGTGTCTGTTATTCAGACGCCTATTACGTGCCACAGGCACTGTGTTTAACCACTCCTGGCTAAATGTGATTATTTCAGGACACCAACAAGAGTAAGTCCTTGGAGTTTAAAAGTCTCAGACGCTTAAACATGCAGAAATCATCCCAATATGACCCAGGTGGGTCCTGCCCACCTCCACAGCTTCCACCCCTCTTGGAAAAAGAAACTCAATAAGGGTCTGAATATAACCGGCTCCATGTTCACGACAGACATACAATGTGCTTACTAGGCCGACTTTTGGCAGATAAGGTCTGCTACATCATCAGTGTCTATGACGCGCGAGATTCCTCAGTTAGAGATACAGAATAATCACACTTTCACAGGGGAGGGGAGGATAAAAATCACGCAGGCAGAACACTAACACTGCATGATGTGAAGTCAAACTGTTTATAGTTTAGCTCAAACTATATGAGCACATTTTTTAACCTAGGTACCACTCTATTATATAACTTCTATATCACTTCCTTATTTCCCCTAATAAAATATTTAATTATGCCAAGATGTGCAGATCACAGCAATATACAATGTATGCAGAAGAGCAGATATGTAACTATGCCTGTGATAATCAAGACTTCCCATACATTGAGAAATCAGACTTAAAGTAATGTCAATGCCCTTCTTGAACTCCACAGCTGTTGGCAGTGATGATGGTTTTTGACATTCTACTCCTTCCTGCCTCACCCATAGAAGCCTGGAACACACCAGCGTTATAGTGGACCAGCAACCCAGGTCGGCCTGGAGGCAGAGCCTTTATCAGCCTAAAGCAGCAGGTCTAGGTTGTGTGGAATTCAGTCACAGTCCGGAACTTAACTAATAAAAGGAGAGAAGTTCAAGGAAACCAACAGGAAATTGCTACCAGCCACTCCTTAGCAAGTCACAAAGTAGGTGACATATGAGAGGCAAAATGGGGAGCCAACCCTGAACCATACTGCACATGGGACACAGAGCGTGGACGTGTCTCGTGGCCATGTTGAGAGACATGGGGTCATAGTGGAAAGAGGTTCTGATCTGAAATAGAACCAGGCACCAAAGGTCGGTGGTTCCCAGCTTCTCGACTTTGGACAAGTTACTATTCCTTTCTGAGCTTCACTTTCCCAAACCTTAAGTTGGGCCCAATAACAATCCTTGCCCTAAATGATTCAGAATGGGGTAATGTATGTTAAAAATATGTTTAAAAATGTGTTCCATAAACTCTAAACAGACGTTACTTATTACTAATGCCTTTTGGGTATGGTGAGTAAAGATCAGAACGTCATTTCCTTATAGTCCTAAAGTGGGGAAAATTAAAAAGGAAAAAAACATGATGTCACTGATGCCTTGTGTTTTCAGGTGCTAAAAAACAGTACAGTTGGTGAAAGCCCTGGCCTTTCAAGGTTCTCTTTGAATTTGCTTACACTAAAAACTAATCAAAATAAACTGTTTATCACAAAATGACCATCACAGCATGAACTGCTTAGAAGATTTCCAACAAAAGACATCAAAACTTGCTCACATGAGAATCAAATTTTTAATTACGTGGTATTTCTGGACATTTGTTTGTCTCATTACCTAACGGTAAATTAGTAACTAGGAAAATGAGAGGGTGAAAGGATGTGAGTAAGAGAGGCATGTTGGGAACAGCTGCCCACAGACGAAGGGCTGTTTCTAGCATGATATAATTTTCCTTCAGACTCTTCCTAGACTATTGCATTGGTTTTAAATATCTTGCTCTACTATTCAGATTTATAAATAGTCAAAAATTGACACACACATATTATGAAAATAAGCATGCACACGCATTCATACCAAAAACATAGTCAATTTTAAGATGACACTTAGAAAGAAGGTACTGATTGGATATCATTCTCTACTTTCCAGCTTCTAAAAACATTTTAATTTCTTTGCATGCATAAGGGCTATTAACTGGAATTTCCCAGGCAAACCCAGTTCAAGGGCACCCATAATTAGTACAACACATATTAATCCATGAATTAATTATTCATATAAGCAGCAAAATTTCTGGAATCTCTATGCATTATAAAACATAAGGGCAACATCAGGCCCATTTAGTCCCATGAGCCTTATTTAAAGTGAATGCTGACAGAGCAGTATTAGTTTTTTAAAGTAACAGAAAATAGACTGTGATCCAAAATTTAAAAATGTAATGCCTCAACACCATTATTTTGTTTCTATTTCCCAATGTGACTATGTTATTCTGACAGAACAGCAACATTAAATAATTTCCGCAGCTACAGAGACGTCACATGACTAAGAAGCTCCCAGAGCACTACTGCCCCAGACTCCAGGGCAGAGCCGCCTGGGGCAAGACTCCCAAGTCCCAAGACGGAGAGAGCTTCTCCATTGCACTCCTCCTGTAATGTTCCTCAAAAATACTTACTTTCCACCCCCACATAGGTGTTTAAAATCAAGGGAGCTGTTTTTCAATTAATAATTTTATGTAATAAGGCAACTAAAATGTATACAGTACAATTTATCTGACAGGATAGACTCTTAGCAGATTTTTGTAGCATAAGGTTTGCATGCATAAGGGCTTTCACATAGGAACTCAGAAACAAAAAGTGTGTAAGGATTATCAAAAACAAATGTCCCTACTTTATAATTTTTTTTCTCACCCATAATCTATAGTGTTTTAGAGGTTAAATTAGTATAAAATGCCAAGGCAGAAACTCTGGTAGACTGGACTTTGATATTCCTCTGCTTTTGTTTCAAACAGTCACACTGGGAGAGCAAACTTTGTTATTGTTTAAGGTGTTTTCAGGTAGGGATATCTTGATTTGATTTGTAAGTCACATAAAATAGCTGAATATCTAATCTAATAGGCCAAGATTTGTTGGCCTGATTTTACTTTTACATCCTTATTGATAGATCCCTATTTTATAGTTATACAATGGTAATGTTTTTATTGACTTGTATTTGAAAGATTTACTAGCACGTATTCTTTGAAAAATGATGTCTCTTGGGAAAACTTGTAGCAAAATGTCTTTTCCAGTTATATATCCAATGGAATCGTTCATTTCTATCACTGCAGACACCATTAATGCCATTGATTAAGGTAATACATTCCATATACATTATCAAAATAAATGAGTATCTGTGTTAAGTACAAGTTTGAGACCTAGATCATTTAGATTTTTCTAAATAGTCCAGAACGTTAGATTGATAGCAGTAAAGTACATTTACCACTTAATTTAATATTTGATTCCCTCTCTTTTCCCCCACTCCTATCCCAAGAATGCAGCTGAACAAGAAGACAAAGTGCCTAAGTGCTTAGAGAACCAACAGGCAGCAGCCTCACCTTCCACAATTCTCAGAGCAGCTTGTGCTGAGCTGTGGACGATTGCCATCCTTCCTCCTTCATCAGGAAAGTCAGGCTTGTGAGTTACAAGTACACTTTTGGAGAAAGAATTTAATTCTGAACAAAAGGAAAGCCTGGTTTCCTCTGAAATGTGTTTATAATGGCAATAAGTTAACAGAGGAGAAAAAAAGAGAAACCTGATAGCTTGCAAACACTGTCAGGTCCACAAAGCGTTTATTGATCTTTGTATCAGGTGGAAACAATAAATCGTTCTTCTCCAGCTTCCACACTAGAAACTCCCTCATATCTTTCTGAAGCTTCATACAGAATTATAATAGTGTATAGCTAAGATCTACTTTTTCTCCCAGTCTCAGTTTCATTATAACGCAATCATCTCACCATTATCATTCCCTACAATAAATGCCTGTGGAGGCAGATTCTTTTGTTAAGGAAGTAAAAGGCATTTTCACTACTTGTGGCAAATTTTTTTAAAAGACACAATAAGGGCAATTATGCCTTCCCCAGATTTCTAATAAATGGTATTATTTAATTCAGTTACAATGACAGAGTCATCTTTCTTCTGCCTCATATAATCAATAGTACATAGGGAGATAAATACATAGATACACAGATATAGAAAGATACTTTAAATATCATATTGAAATAAATTTGGGTTTATATGTGTAAATACTATGATAACACAATTTGTAAGACTCTCTGCATCCTTAAGTTAGAAAACAATTATTTGGTAAGATGACTTTTAGACATTGCTCACGCACAAATTAAACATGAGGGAAAAACGAAATTGGAAGAAGGCCAATGAACTCAGAGTAACCACGTGCTAAGAATTTGGTTAACAGCAATTTGTTTGAATGATGTACTTTGCTGTCTTTTGTTGAAGTCTACAGCGACCTACTGAATTAAGATGACAAGAAAGAGGTTAGAAGGAAGAGAAAATCTTTCTTAAATTTCATTCCTGAAATGTCTGCAACAGAATCACAAGAAAAAATGGGGAGGAGGAGCATGATTTTCTCCCAATAACTGAGAGCAACTTCTGGCACAGAAAAGGTCAACACCAAATAGTTGCTTGATGAAATAATATCGAATTTATTAAAAATGTAATTAGATCATGTAGGAAAAACATAATAAGTTGAATGGTATAGCAGATCATGAATACTCAAGGAAAAGACAACGATATTTTTAATTTGTCACATCACTAGAGCCACTTGTGCTCCAGAGACCTGTTCACAACACAGTAAAATCAAGTATGCATAGTAGGCACACAGCAGATACACATTGAAGGAGTAAAAATGAAAAAAACAGGACAAAATTATTTGCACTTGTTTAGTCTCTCTTTTTCTACTTTGTTTTTGTTCTTAATTTTATTTTTCTAAAGTGCATTTATATTTATTACGGTATTTGGTTCTTACAACATTTGTGTGGTATACTTAGAATAAATACCTTTATATTCACTCTAACTTTATTCATTTAACAAATATTGATTAATCTTTTGTAATGTGCCAATCATATAGTAGACATGAAATGTGGAAGTATATAAAACAGAAAAAAATCTCTACTTGATGACTTTGAGCGATATTCACCCAGACAAGAGGCCAAGAAGCTGCATTTGATTCTGCACGTCCTGTGTGGCCTTATTTTACCTTCCACGCCACCTTTAAACTATATAAAATATATTCCATATAACAACAAAATAGACTCCTATTCACTTGATTCCTAATATGTTAAGAGTACTTTCCATTAGTGACCTTTTCTCCAGTACCAAAAAAGTGTCAGAAAGAGCTCTAGTGCTGAACGAAGTCGTAACAGATGCAAAGAGGCTAAGAACAGGGTATACTTGAGTATGTGTGAGTGCGTGTGTGTGCACGCCTGTGTAACTTGTACGTATATAAACTTTCATAACTTTTATAACTAAAAGAGAACAAGCTAATATAAACCCAAATCAAAAAACTGTTGGCTCCACATGGTGTTCAACTTACAAACTCTTATCCTCGGAAGAGTAAGAGAAAAATCTGAAGTCTGCAACTATTGATAGGATGATCTAAAAGTTATTTCAGCAGGGGATGATACAAAGAAACAAAAGCACACTTCATGATTTGAGTAAAAATTAGTAAAGGATGAATTAGTGACATTTCAGACCTGACACCCTGTGGTCATTGCCACTACCAAACCTAGAGAACTGCTTCAAGAGCATGGCATTTTGATAGTTGCTACATATACAAAATTACTGGTCCATGACTGAGTTATAATGATAAAACCCAGGGAAAAAAATGTAATAAATTATGTGTGAATAAAAAAGAACCTGACAGTGGCCTCTGCTATGCCATACTGCATTCCCCTGGGGTATAAGGAGTATCCTCAGGCTTGGGAAAAGAATCGGAGAATGACTCTAGAGCGACCCTGTCCTTTACCAAATCCTAGCTGTCTTATCTATCTCCAGCTTTTTTTAACTTGTCTGTTAACATTAGACACGAATCTCATCTCTTTAATAAACTGATTTGGGCTCATGGGCACTGTTAACTCTACATTTTTATTGTCAAATGTCTAGGATCAGAGATGTATGCCGATAACCTTTGTTTTCCTTCTTTAAACCTTGCTAAATAGGACTGACATCGCTTTTGTAGGGTCACTAGCAACCTCATTCTATTCACTTCTCTTCGTTATGTTGTAAAAATCAACTCCTGAGTCCTTGCTCCCAGCTTCTCCCCAGTGTCCTCCCACCGTAACCCTAGCGCCTACATTCCCCTGGTTCTTTTTTGTATATTGCTCCCTAATTCTCTGTTGTTGTTATTCTCTTTCTTACTCAGAGAGTTAATCAATTTTCAAGCTATTACCAATCTCCTCCAAAGTCACTGTCTACAGCCATAAGCCCTCATCAGAGCTCCAACCCCAAATCTCAACTCTGTACTCACAGAATCAGCTGATAGGTGCTTGTTCTGAGGCTGCTGATTAGTAATAGAAGCCCTTAGAGAACTCACAGCACAGAGCTGACCCTTTTTACCTAAATTCAAAAAGTCCAAATCCAAGGTTATCATCACATTTCTTCCAAATACCACCTTTACAGTAAGTGATTAATTTTGCACTTGTATCAACGCCATCAGCACTCTCAGACTCACCAACACAGGCTGGGTTCCTGGGGAGCAGACTCTGGGGGGGAGACTGGTTTGTGTATCAGGGAACACGACCAGCATCAACTCACACAAGAGGAGAGGAGGACACTGAACGGGGCAGAGTGAAAAGCTGGGCTGTGATGACGGCTCAGTGGAAGCCTCAGCTGCTCCTACCTGGAGTCAGGGTTGCCTGACCTATGGCCAGTGTGCCTAGGCTTCTTACCCCACACTGACTAGTCAAGGGCTAGGCATGACCTTGGGCAAGGCAGGCGATACATGTGGAGGACGGACAGTGAGGGCCAACTCCCAAAGTCCTCTCAGTGTCGACAGGAACAAGTCCTTCACCTCCAGTGGGGCATCTAATCAGAACCTCTCAATGCCCACCTCACTCACTAAGTCTTGAAATACATAGCATAGTGGAAAGTATATGGGGTCTGAAGATAAACAGAACAAGATTCTAACCTTATCTCATCAGTAATTAACAGTAATCACAGGCAAACTAATCAACTACTCCAATCTAAATCTTCTTATAAGATTATCAGTGATATATATTATGAAAACTCGTGATAAATGTTGGCTCCACTGTAGTTGTCAACACATGCAAATTCTCCTTCACCCACCTGGCAAGTTATTTTAAACTATTCTCTTTCTTTCCCAAGCCCTAAGAGTTACTTTAAAATGACACAATACATCAATAAAGATATATTGAGAAACTACTTCTAGTCAGGATTATTCTAGGTGTTACAAAGAACCCAGAAAAGATCCCTAGACTTGTGGAGCTTAAATTACAGTGAGGTAAGACAGGCACTAAATAAGAAGACTAGTAAATAAAAATATAATTTCTGATGGTGACTCCTATGATGAAAATAATAAATACACGGTGATGTAAGAAATGATTAGTGGGGGGAGGCTAGTATCCGATGAAGTGACACTGAGCTGCAACAAGAAAACCAAAAAGGACCAACCTAGCGGAGAACTGAGCGAGGGGGATGGGTGGGTGGTCACTGCAGACTTGGAGAATGTGACGAGAGTCAGGAGGCAAGTGGACGCCTCCTTGGCACATGCAGGACATGGATCGTAGCACCTGAGTACAGACTGGAGCGTCACAGGGGAGTCAGGGGCGCAGATTCTTGGTATCTGTAGACCATGGTGAGGCGTCACCCCCGCATCACTGTCATCGTGAATGGATAAAATGCACAGAGCACCTGGCACCCTGCCTACATCATGGTAAGAACTGAATGAATCAGCATCATCGTCACTACTTCCATCATCTATCTCAACAGGTGACGCTGGTGTTTTTTCATACAGACCATATGTGCTCTACATCATGCCAAGTGCGGAGCTGTCAGGATAGAGTGAGGGGAAGAAATAGCTGTTGTAGATATCATTTAATAAGTTTTTTAAATGTGAATTTACATTGTTAAATTCAAATGACAATATCGATCTGGTGTGAGTGCCCCACGTTAGGCATCTGTATTGAGTACAGGTTGGACGGAACAGTAAGTGTTGTTTGCTGGGTAAATACCATCGGAATGAATGAATTTGTGAAAAGCGAGTAAGTGCATAAACCAGATACCAGTAAGATCACATTTGTTTTTAACATTTCTAGAAGGGCATGTCATTTGTAAATATAGCAGACCGACAGAATGACCCTAAAATGCCATATGCCAAAAAAAAAAAAAAAGGTGAAAATATTTTCCATAAAAATTACAAAAATGCTAAACAAAAAGGGTAGTATCTAGAGGTTTTGCCGAAGCATGTGGCTTGAGATAACTGAAGGTATCAGGAAATGTGATTACCAATACACAAATCAGCAAGGTAAGTAATTGCTGGGAGGCTGAGGTGGGTGGACTGCTTGAGCTCTTGAGTTCCAAACCAGCCTGAGCAAAACTAAGACCCCATCTCTACTAAAAATAGAAAAAATGAGGCAAGAAGATCGCTTGAGACTGAATTTGAGGTTGCTGTGAGCTGTGACACTACAGTACTCTACCCAGGGCAACAGCTTGAGACTGTCCCCCAAAAAAAAAATAAAAATAAAAAAGATAACTGGAAGAAGAAGTTGGAGAAAGGCACCAAAATTTATTCATCATTTACCAAATATTGTGTTAGACATTTTTATACTTTCAATCTTCAGAATCCTATAAAATAAAGTATTACCCTCATTTTATAGATAAGAAATAGAGCCTTGGAGAGGCTAATTTATCTGAAGATGCACAGGATAACAGGAATGTGGCTGACTGCACATCTGTTCTTTCCCAGAGTTAAGGAATCTGAATGAATACTTTGGTCCACAGGCAGGCAGTAAAGCATTAATGATAGTAAACACAAAGCTTCCAATTTGCTGTTCTTATTTTATTACATATCTGCTCTTGAGTAAGAGATTAGTGGAAGTATATGATTTCAGAGATGGGAAGCAGAGACAGGAAAGTTATTTCTCAAAATCAAATCAGAACAAAAATCAGAATGCTGCATTTCTTGGTGATAGCAATCAGTCCCTTCCCATGCTGGGTACGAACATATACAAACAGGCTTACAGGCATTTTTCAATAAAAATAAGACATTTAAGACATTTAAAAATAAGCGCATTTACCAAATTATATACAGAACTCTAAAAGTTTTTGCTAAAATCTACTCGCAGTATTTCTCCCTCTCTTAAGAGACTCCCCTGGTGGAATATGAGAAACTGAGAATGCACGTTAACTCTTTCAGACCACAAGGACCATGTAGCTTGTCAGCACTTCTGCACAGGGGAAGTTCAGTGTCACTAAGCATTTGGGTACCTAAAACACTCCCCTTACCAGCTCTTTCTCACATCGCTGGCAGAGCGATAATTAGTGAGAGGACAGTTCTGAGGGACTCAAACAACTGGAGAAACTCTGGGATCATCAAAGGCTTAGTCACAAATTTAAAATCCTTTAATAAAGTGGTATTTTTATTGAATTTCACCTGTTCATTTAGAAATTGATACTGCACTTATGACAGCTCGTTTAATCAGAATACTGGATTAACCAGAACTAATTTCTACCTTTTTAAATTAGAAAACACCTCCTGTACTCCTCCATGCAGTAAGGACTGTTCTGGTAGCCATCCAATGCTCTTAATCCCACCTGCTCGCTTACACTCACACAGTGATAGATCAGGGCGGAGCCAGGAAACATCGTGAAGAGGGACCATAAACCTGCACTGGATGATGCAGCTGAACATCCTTATATTTTTCAAGGATTAGTTCTAATTTTGTAAGTACTACTCAAGAAATGAATTTCTCAAAGACTAGTGTAGTCGAGAAATGAGTTTCTTAAAGACTCAACAGTTACCAGGTTGGTTTAGAAATGGGGGGAAAAAATCAGTTACTCTAAGAGAATGAATTGAATGGTGAAAGAAGTAAGACCCACATATATACTAAATAATCTTAACACCAGATCTGTGTCCAAACAGGACACAGAAATGCCATTGATTCAGCACAGCCTGTTCCATCTGACCTTCACTCCCGTATTTCCCAAGACATAACCCTCATTCCACCAGACTTCCCCTGAACACCTCCAGCTCCACCTGACATACCGGCTTTTTAAAATGTATCCAAGACCTTCTCTGCTTTATGCCTTGCACATCCTACTCATCCTCCTGGTTTGGCCTCCAAATTCATTACCTCTAACTCCAGTGGGCCCTCAAAAAATACCCAGCATTACTTCTACCTTTTCTTGGTCAGTTTTTTTTTTCCTTCTATAAACCAGCAATTTCTACCTTTGCCACTTTTCCCAAAGACTCTATCCCCCCAGTGCTATTATTGGGTTCACTAATGATAACTGTGGGAGAGACCGCTGGGTGCTCGTGTATAAAGTTTTCTTTAACAGAACATTGGGTAATACAGGATTTCTTACATACTGAATAGTAACGAATAAAAACGCATGACAGAGATATAACCCCATGTCTTACAGTTACACATCTCTTTAAGAGATAATGTACAAACCCTTGTGAGTGGCAGCACTTATGTTCCCCAAAATAGCTGTTGTGTCTACAGGAATTTTAAGATAATCCTACTAACTAAAATAGAGACAATTTATATAAATCTATAGATTATTATTAAGTTCCAATGAAAGACCAGCTATAGGAGTGTTTCTAAAATCTCAAACTCTAAAAAATAATGTTTTAACTATACTTACCCCTATTTATCCTGAGAAAAAGCTATAAAAGGACAATTAGATAAAATGACCAACCAAAATAAGGCAGCACAAAAATCACTGTAACCTACAGAGCAGTACCAGATACAGCACAACACAAGGACTCGTTCAATCATTTATTGATTCGTTCAATCATTTATTGATTCGTTCAATAAACATTTGCTGATTCCCTTTATAGTTTAGACCCTCTGTTAGGCATGTGTGTACGGAGATGGATAAGATATGATTTCTACTCCTATGGTGCATCTTAGAAGGGTACAGGTGAAACTTACTAAATGCAGAGTAGAAATGTCTTCATATAGTGATTAAGAAAATGCCATGAAGGCTATGTTAAACAGTTCGATGAAAATATTTCAGATTGTATAT